>JAKSZP010010733.1:0-135311 GCA_022478985.1 Massospora cicadina | reverse complement strand
CCACTGCTAAGTTTGTTATGGAATGTGTTATACAGCGGCATGGCTGTCCGCAGTTCATCCTGACGGACAATGGAACCAACTTTACTTTGCATATCCTGTCAAAGTTAAACGAGTTGATGGCAATTTGTGGGGTTTTAACCACCCCCTATCATCAAGAATCAAATGGGATGGTGGAGTGAGTTAACTTAACCCTAGTAAACATACTCCTCAAATTGATAATGGACCAGCCCTCGGAATGGAGTGCTCTTTTACCTACCACTGTGTTTACTTATAATATCAGCTACCCATCTGCCACTGGTAAGAGTCCCTTTCAACTGCTGTATGGATGACATCTGGCTCTGCCTGCCTTGTTATATTCGTTTGTAGAGGACACTGGTGGTGTGAATCCTCAGCGATATCTGAGGCAACTCATGGATACACTGATCAAGTTACAAACTGAAGCCTATTCCACCAGTTTGGCTAAGAGAATTTGTGACCAGGCGGCCATTCAGAAGCGTTGGAGCAGACTTCCGATTGTATGGTGAAGGGGATTATGTGTTATTCCGTGACCAGCATGGATTCAGCTGAAAGAATAAGCTCTCTGACATTTGGGTCAGCCCATTTGAGATTATCAAGAAGACTGGCATGGATGTCTACATAATCAAGGAACCTGTGGGGGGTTAGATTATCAACTAAGTCCATGCTAAGTTCCTTAGAGCATACAAACAGTAAACGCTATCATCCAGTCAAAGGGGGGGGGTAATGTCAGGAAGTTGATATGATTGTATGATATGCTACCCATATTGGTGAATCACAGGGGAATCAAGATGAGTCTCGAGATTTACAAAAAAGGGATACACAAATTATAATCAAGCAAAATGAGAACATTTGGCGAATTGAGAGGAATCATGCTGAGATTTGATACAAATGAGAGCAACTCAAATGGGATGAAGAATAAGAAGATACCAAGCTGAGGATGCATCCAGCTAGGGAATTGAGGTATAAAGAGCCAGATGTAATATTACAGGGGGGACAGTCAATTACAAGGAAGATAAGCGCAGAACGGTCTGTGAGATATCTAAAATAAAGGAAGAAATAAGGGACATTAGCTCGGGGATAGAAGGCGAGTTGATAATGGTGTACAGCTACCAACCTGAAGGTTGCAGGTTTGATTCCCGCCCTTTGCACATCGATTGGGGTGCCAGCCAAAGGAAGCTATTGGCGGTTAGTAGGTTTAATAACACGAAAACCTTACCCATGATGTAACCAGAAAAATTGAGTCCCAATCTGGAGGTGGAAAAACTTTCTTTGACAGAGTTGACCCAGTTCAGGTTTCATGTCATTTCTTTCTTTTGGTAGTGCCTATCCCCTGGTCAGCTTGCCCCGGTTAAATAAAAATAAGGGACAATAGCTCCATATATATTTTGTTTAGTTTTATAATAAGAATCGGCGATCCTCATATCATTTGATTGGGTTGCTCAGTAGCTATACCCTGTGCAAATCCAACTTGGCGACAGCGGACCTAGATGCTGAGAAATTAACACTGGATTTTATCCTCCTTTCCCATTCATTCAATTTCCCTCAATCAGTGCGGTATCATCCCCAGGTTGGCCCACCTCAAATAAATTTTAAGAGTATAAAATATAAAATATAAAATATTTCGCCAGAAATCTTGAAATGGCAAATCAATTGTAACCAGTAAGTCAAATCTTTCCACTCACAACCATTGTCATCAGTGGATTTTGGAGTCCAAATTTCCCTGAATATTGATACAACAGCTCCGGGGAAGTATTGTGGGTATGTACGCACACACTTCTCAGAAAACAGGTATGTAGCACCACACTTGATGACCCACAGTTGGTTGGATCTTGGGTTCAAAACAGCAAAAGCAGCAGACATGCTGCAAAGGTGCACATGGAGGTAGACTCACAGAGGGTCTATGGGTGGTTGAAAACAAGCGCAGGCAGTGGACAAAATTAAATAAATTTTTCCAACTTTTGATTTCCTCCCCATGACCATTAAGCATGAAGTCCTTTAGATTCATCTCAAAGCTGAACTTCAAAGCTATGGAGAAATTAGATCCTTTGAAATGCAAAGTTTTTTACTGATGCCTGAACTCAGCACAGGTAAGGCGATTGTGGTGATCACCCCATTCTCAGGGGTAGCTGAGGACCGAACTCAGATCCCACACACCATGACACTCACCATCAACAAACAACAGACTCAACTGTCCACGCAACAGTTGACAGAGCACCGCCCATATGCACACATTGTTGGGCGTTTGGCCACAAGTTACAAACTTGTCCCATCAAAGAGAGAATTATCCCAAATAAAGCTTTCTTAAAAGCAATGGGTGAGGGACAAAATGAGCCCACAGTAGGCTCTAGTTTTTCATTCCCATGGGTGAACAGGGGTGCAAATCCAGGTAAAATCTGTGTCCCCACAAGAGCAAAAAAATCTAAACAGCAACGCCAAGCACAGGCTAAGGCATCAGTTATGGCGGCCTCCGCCATCCCCCCTGCCCAGATCCAAGCTGACCAGATTGAGTTTTCCGCTTTGGTGGAATACTAAAATCCCACCCAATCAGATGGGGGACCAAGCCCTTGAACCCGCAATATGTGCATGATACACACCCACTATATTCATGCAAAACAAACGCAAGCGTATTTTCTAACATGTAATTAGCAGAGTTTTTGGAGAAAGATTGTTGGACACACTTGACAGTGCACCACAAATTTTCAATAACTCAAAAAACCTCAAAGAGAGAAAAAAAACCAATAAACCAAGAAAACTTAAATTAAAGAGACGGCAAAGATAAAAACTATACACAAAACAATATTCATACTCATACACTCGCCAAAAGGAAAAGGAAAGACTGGTTGAGATTGCATGGCTTCAAGGAGCGGCAGAGCCTGAAGGACCCTCCCTTCACTCCTAAGGAGTGATGGGGGTATCCTTTATGATAGGGACCTGAAAATCGCTGGGCTCAAGGCCTCTCCGTCCTGGGCTAAAAAACTGAGCTTCCTAAAAAATAATATGCTTGTGGACATCCTGGAAATCCAGGAAAACCGCTGTCTGCATGAAGCTGAGGACACATGGGCAACCATGCTCCACCCCTCCCAACCTTTTGGCCAACACATTGTTGGGTGCTGATATGGGCAAACCAAAATTATACATTTTTTAGAAAAAACAACACATCTTGATGGATGTGTGCTCATCGTGGCCTTTTCATGGGATGCCAAAGTGCACACAATAATTAATATCTATGACCCAACTTTGCACAAATTTGATAGAAATTCATCTTGGACATGGCCTCCCTACCCCTCCCATCCAATCCTTTGTGGTCAGCGACCTAAACCGTTGGGACAACACAACCACTGACTGCTGGCCATAATGCCTAATCTAACACAGAAATATCAAATTTGGGTGATTAAAGCCATCTTGGGCCTCTTTGATACCATCCCTTAGCAAGCACCATTATTACCTAACATTTCACGTCCCCATGATAACAATGGGAAGTTGGTGTCTATGTACCGTATAGTTTTCATTCTGGCCCCACTGGATTTTTCTCCCAGATCTCACACTTTGAAATGACAAAGATAGATTTCTCAGACCATAGGATGGTCTCAGTGTCATTGACTTTGTTGAGTCTGGTGAAACAGGCACCAAAAAGGAGCAAACTTCTCCCATCTATTCTCAAGGTACCCGCATTCTCAAGTTGGATGAACAATGCCACATTGACATAGGAGTTCATAACTCCTTTCTGTGTGGATCCCCTTTCAACCTAGTCAATTTTTAAAAAGCCACAACTTTCCAAGCATGCCACATTTTGTCGCAGCACTCTTGGGCTGCTTCAGCAGTCATCAAATGCATCTTGGCGGAGGTAGACCACTTGGAGAATATTGTCCTCAGGACAGGGTACATCCCTGCTTGGGGTCACAAATGGGCCAAAGTGTCAGTGAAGCTTAACGTGCTGATCAGAAAACACAAACATCGCGTTTGTTTTCAGTTTAACGCAAAGAATATTAAATGGTCAAAAAATGCTCTGCATATTTTTTTCACCAATTTTCCACCCCACTCCAAAACTTGGCCTGCACACAGGTAAGGCGCTCAGAAAAATCCATCGCTTAAATGCTAGCAGAAGTATTGACCAAAGTTTGAAATATTATCTAAAGTTATACTGGTCCAAACCAGTCGTTTAAAACAAAATAGATGAATTTCTCACCAGCGCACACATCCACACCATTTCCCGTTATCTGAAACTTATTAATTGAATAACTTGATATGAACTCTGGTATGCCGTTCATGGTGAACCACACAGGAAGAGCGCAGGTACAGATGGGATTTCTTACAAGTTTTATAAGAAATATTTCAACTATTTATCCCCCCTAATGATATCATCAATGAACAAGTGTCTTTTTAAGACACTTCTCCTCCCAAGGGGACAAGAGGCTTCTATAGTAACATTGTTTAAGTCTGGGGATAAGCTAGACTTGGCAAACTGGCTCCCTATTTCCCTCACTAACAATAATAAAATATATGAACAAAAATAATGGCTAATCGATTAGGGGTCATTGCATCTGAGATGATAGCCCTAAAGCAATTTGGCTTTATTCCCAAAAGGTCAATTTGGGACAATATACATACTATAGATAATGTATGTCATCCACAGCCACTGAGGCGCTTGTGTTTTTAAGCCAAACAAATTCGTATGATAGGGTAAACTGGAAATACCTAAGGGCGTGCCTTTACCAGTTCCACATTCCCATATGGTTCATCAGTTAAAAAAGATGCTTACTGAATCAGCTATAATGGCATTATTAGGACCAGATTTCCTCACTGATGTGGTGCGCCCTCAGAGGGGCTTTCGCCAAGAGACCATCTGAGCCCACTTTTATACAATCAGCCTTGACCCACTTCTCCAAAGTATATATGCACATCTTACTGGTGTACAAGTGCAAGGCCAAGAACCAGTTAAGATGCTTGCATTTGCGGATGATTGTGTGATTGGAGTATCCAGCAACCATGATGCACGCACACTGGAGTCCACAATTCGTGGATACCCCAAGGCTAGCAATGCAGCCCTCAACACATCCAAAACTGAAATCATCCTCCTTGGTGGATACTGAACACATTGGTCCCCAGCGCCCCTCAATCAGAGAACCCAGTAGTTCAGTCTATCCTCAGATTACCCAGTAAACCGCCCCAAAAAAACTCGTCTCATATTACCTTTTGTGTCCAGCCCTACTGAGGGCCCAGTAAGGCACTTGGGAGTATGGATAGAGGCGGGTGGATATGGAAATTCAATAATGGAACACCACATACTAGATAATGTAACAAAGCGTATTGCATCATTAAGGGGTCAACAAACCAGCTTAACAGGTAGAGTAGTTCTTGCCAACACTACGCTTCTGTCAAAAATATCGTTTGCAGCCCATGCCATCGCTTTCTCTCCATCTTTTTTGCGTCAGTATATGCCCTCTTACAACGGTGGCTTAGGCTAGGTCAATCCCCCCTGTGAGGTTGTAAGTCCTCTATGGTCTACGTCAAAGCAAGAGAATGGGCCTACTTGACTACGTGGACAAACATCCAGGAATTTGGGTACATGAATTGCTTAAGTAACCATCCCCTCACTCCCAGCCCAACACTGGCTGCGTGCAACACAATTCAACTTTGCCTGCGCCCTTGGCCTCTGGAACTCCACTAAACAAACGCTCTTCTTATGTATATGGCAATTCACCCATCTGCAGCAGGCCCTCATGTGACCATTGCACAAATAAAAGGATCCTACTTAATATGATAAGTGCAGAATGGAGGATCAGTATCAGTGGGCATACCTCGCAGAGGGTCTTCCTACCCCCAATTCAAACAGAAGTAGGAAGAACAAGTCGTTCTGAACAATTTGATACCCAGAAAGTCCAATACCATGACCAGAGTGGAATATCTGGACATGTTTGACATTTTATACTCCATAGAAACCCAGAAAGACATCTGGAAATACACCCATCACCCTCTTCTACAGCCAAAAGTACATTACCATGTGTGGCGCTGTTTGAAATGGATAATATACTGCAGAGCGATCCAACACATCACACTCTTCATGTGTTGTGTGTGACTAGTATGAGACTTTGGTCCACTTCCTGGAAGAGTGCCACCTTTAAAAGCAATCTGGTGTGAGGTTCAGGTCTCTTTTGCCTGGAGCAAACACAGACCTTTAACCTATCTAAGAACATCTTCGCCTTGTCCTTGAATTTCTCTATATGACCTTCCCTCCAAGCCTTAGTGGTTGCAATCAATATGTTGACTATCCACACGGTTGTCATGGATGCCATTTCAGGATTTACTCCCACCCTCCAGGAAGCTGTACAGAAATTCTAGTCGCACCTTATGGACCACTTTCAAACATGGTTGTTTGGATATCTACCATCATGTCAATGACAGTTGGTCTTATCCTAGTTCCCAGTATGATTCATCGCTTCAGACCATTTCCTTCATATGTGCTCAATGGTGGTGCATGCCTCTACTCACGATACCCCTCTTCCTCTAATTGGCGTTCCTGCTGGCAACTGGAGACAGTATTAGCTTCTCTGGGGTGCCTATAGCGTATATCAGTACATGTTTATCATTCCATATCAGAAGTGTCCATCTCATGGTCAACCTTACCCAAATAAATTTAAATTTAAATATATTCTGCTGAGGTCTATTCAGGTAAATCAAAAATGTAAACAAATAATTTTGAAAAATTTTCAAATCAAAATTTGATCCCCAAAAGTGAAAAAAAACATAAGTCTCCTTCTCTTCTTGGCGTAACTTTCTGAGCAATTTACATGGTTAATTAAAAATTAAATGCATATTGCCCGCTGTAGTTTTTCTACAATTTCATTGGATTCCCCACCAGCTGCCCCAGTGTGGGGCAGCAGCGAAACTCCCCCTGCCATTTTCTGTATAAAAGGAAAATGTGCTTGGACTGGCTCACCCAGTCACACCAAACCCCTGGGAAGATTCGTTCCTCCCAAGGATCTCAACGCCCACCTTACTTGAACCCAAGCAGTACTCTGCTGCCCACTGGTGCTCCCCTGGAGAAACATGCGTTTTGTTCTTTGGGTTGACTATGGGAAACTTTTCCCCTACCATGACCAAGCCATTATCAAAATGGCTCAGGCTGTGATGCATCCCACCCGTTTTGTTGACTTACTCCACTATAAGGGGTACTTTGATCTTTTCTTCACATGTAAAGCTGATTCCGCCACGGCGGCAACTGTGCCCCTGGTTTTCCAGGGTACCCCTCTCCTCATAACTTGGACCCATCTCCCAGCGGATACCACTTTGGTGGTCCAATTTGCAGTTTTGCCCACCCACCTTCCCCCTGAAGAGCTCCACCAGGAGCGGATGGAAGGTTTGGAAGCCTATGGCTCCAACCCCATCCTGTAATTTGTGGTCCAAAATGGAGCCACACGCCTAGCTGAGCCTAGGGCGTATGGCACAATTAGCCCCAATTCAAGTAAAATTGCCCTGTCAATCCCCCCACACCATTATCTCCTTCACCCCCAACCATCCATTTTTGGCCCACGTCAAGGGTGGATGGATGATTTTCCAATATGTTTTGAGTTGTACCACTTTAAATGTAAATGTCCATCCCTAGCTGCTTCCAATGGCGTTGTTTTCTCATCCACTGGCATCCATTCTTCCGCCTATCCTGCACCACCTTTGGTATGGGACACGAACCTACCTCTCCCTCCCCCAAAGCCTGTTGCTGAAGCTGCATCTGAAGACACCAATCAGCCTCCTCCAAACCCCAGCTCCATGAACGCTTCATCCAATCAAACACAAGATTAGACCATAGTTCAATCCCATGCATCCTCCAACGAACTAAAATAAACCACAGGAATATGCCAACTCCCCAATTTAAGTCAACCAATTTCCTTGGGACTTATTGGCTGAAATTGACAAGTCTGGGAATAAAATTGAGAACTGCAGTACATAAATTGAACAGTTTGTGTATATTGACAATACTGAAGAACTACCCCCACACTTATACGCCCCCCAGAAAAATGCCAAAACGTTCTGCAGCAACCACCAGCTGGCGGTTGAAGTAATGACCAAACCAGATTGTCACCCTTTCCGCAAAGCTGCCACCAAATTGGTGGAAATGTTTGCAGGAGGAATCCCTCCTCCCAATATTCCCTCTAAAGCCAATAATGTACAAAATGACATGCTTATTGAAGCCCACAAAGAAGCCAATGACGCCATTCAGCATGTGGCAGAGATAGCGCGGAATCCCAATTCAAAGATTACCCACACCAATATCACCACATTCAAAAAACTACCCAACGCACGCATGAGAGCTGAACTAACTTTAACAGATTACATCGGAACCCTTATATATAGTGGATGTCTTAATACCACACCACATTTTGGAAAAATAGCTCCACATCCCGCTGACGCCCTGACTGCCCTGCTCTCCGCCATAGCCCGTGCCATGCTTTGGGATGAAGATGTTATCAAGGTGAGCCCCCTGACCCCCCTTCTTCCATGAAGGGATAAGCAGAATCCGCTGTCCCACCTGGTTGGTTGAGATTGCATTATATGTGTGTGTCATCTTCTCATTTTGGGTGGTTCATTCATTTTATTTGGTGAGGTTTTATTTTGAGTTTTAAGTTTTGATAATGTCCGTCTCCTGGTCAGCTTACTTCAGTTAAATAAATAAAAACAAGAGTGAAAAAACCTGCACTTTGATTAGGGGAAGATTAGCATGCATCCAAATCATTTCTACCTATAAGTACTATTAATGATGAAGAGAGGACTTCATTGCCCATAAAAATTGGAAAAGTTTTCCAGGTCATACCTCTTGTAAACCCATATGCCAGTCAAAAGAACAGAAGATTGAGCAGCGACCTTTCGCAATATTCTTAGCATCCTATGTAACATTTGAACGTCCAGTTTTCTTTAATAATCTTAAGAAACCTCTCCTCATTCCTGTAACAGATGGGGTCTCTGAAAACTGCTACAAAGCAGTTAGGCAAGAGTGCCCAAGTGAGTGCTCACAGGCAGGATAGCCCTGCTGTGGAGAGATCCCGAATCTAACTATGTGGAAACCACTTTACCACGAAGGTTTGGGCCACAGTCAAGGCAATGCTGGCGCTCAGAAGGAGGGCATGACCCCCTGAAGGGCGTACAAGGACTGGATGGCCCTGTCAAAGTCTGAACTGCTGTCCATGTGGGGGTTTCCAGGTTCTCTTAGTAACTGGTTTAAAAATGCAAAATCTTTATTTTTGAATTTATTAAGTTTTATTTAAATTTATAGAAGATGAAACTGCTTTAAACAGTTTCGCCTGCTCAGATTTATACTGAGCTTAGTGGGGAAGAGCGGGTCCTGTTCCCGTGAAGTCTGCGGGCATCTTCCCAGAAGCGGGCCCTATTTGAGAATCTAGACCCTTGTTTTCAGCGTCAAGGCCCATTCTCGAACTATCAGTGACTGAGTCAGCAGACCAAGATCCTCCCCAACCAGATATATGAGTGTAAAGAAATCCCGCTTTAAGCAACGCGTCCTTTAAACTTACCATCTGGACACCAGGTCATAATAAGGACTGGGCTCGAAATTGAAGTTCCCAAGGGACTGTATGGAGAAATCCTGGCACCTCATTGGCACTCACGGATAGAACCACACATGGCTCCAGGGATATTATTTCCTGGGAACAGGGAAATGAAGGTGTTGCTCGAGAATTTACAGAAGGAGACAATAATGATTAGGCGGCACCAAGTGGTGGCTTACCTACATTTTGTCCCTATTGGGGAAGTTTGACATATTCTTAACTTTGGCTCATGGGAAGATCTTGGACTACCAGCTCACGCCTCATTTGGCATACTGACTGTAGTTCCTCGTGAAGCACTCACGGGACTATTTGCAGATCAGCAAGATAAGGCTATGGCCTTATTTGAAAAGTATTGGGATATTTTTGCCAATAACGATCATGACTTGGGGTGCACTCAAGGAGTGGTACATCAGATTGATACGGGGATCACCCTCCCATTCGTTCACGTCCTATTAGACTTTCTAGAGCAGCAGAAGAGGTTGTCTCTGACAAAGTGGATAAGCTTATCGAGCAAGGGATGCTAGAGCCATCAAACAGTCTGTGAGCATCCCCGGTGCTCATCATAAAGAAAAAGGATGGCTCAAATTGGGTGGTTATCAACTATTGTAAACTCAATAACATCACAAAGAAGGATTCTTACCCTCTTCCACAGATTGATGATGCGTTAGACTGATTGGGTGGTGCAAACTATTTTTCCGCCATGGGTCTGATCTTGAGGTACTGGAAGATCAAATTGCCACCAATGGAATGGGAGAAATGTGCGATCATCACCTCAAGGGGGCTGTTCCAGCCAACGCGCATGCTGCAAGGATTGTGTAACGCTCCTGCTACATTCCAGCATGCCTTGGATTCGATTTTAGGTGATTTAAAGCTGTCCTGTGTCTTAGTTTATCTTGACGACATTAATGTGTTTTCACAAATGTTCACAGAGCATCTGGCCCATTTGGAGCAAGTGTTTCAGCGCCTCGCTGCCGCTAATATCAAAATTAAGCCCTGGAAGTGCCATTTCTATAGAGAGTAATTAGAATACCTCAGTTTTGCTGTGGATTCAAATGGGCTTAAACCACATCTGGCTAAAGTGCAAGTGATAGGCAAGATGACTCAGCCAGAAAATAAGCGGGACATTCAGGTGTTTCTAGGAATGGCTGGGTATTATTGACGGTTCGTTCCCAATTTCAGTTGTATTTGGCACCACTTTTTGAGCTATTAAAGAAAAACGCTCCTTTCAAATGGATGGAATGATGCCAGAACACTTTTGATGTATTGCATACCGCATTAGCAAGCGCACCCATATTGCAATACCCCAACTTTGATAATCCATTCAAGTGCAAATGGACGCATCCTTAGCTGCTATTGGGGCAGTATTATCCCAGAAGGATGATGATGGTGTGGAACATCCTGTCACCTTCTGTTGTTGAGCTTGAATTTCATGAAGTAAACTATACCATAACAAGTGGGAGTGTTTAGCTGTGATCTACGCTTATAAACAATTTTGGGTATATTTGCATGGGGTAAGATTTCAAGTAGTGACGGATCACGCTTCCCTGCACTGGCTACTGGCTACAGAATCTGCATGAACCGGAAGGACAGCTCACACGCTGGGCTCTGAAGCTGCAAGCTTACAATTTTGAGATCTTACATCAACCTAGGGAAAAACATCAAAACGCGGTTTGTCTGTCTCAATTGCCCATAGTCACTATCATAGAAGATCTGGCTGATATAATGTATGAAAAAATGATGGTGAACAAATACCAGGATGAGCCGCCACAAGTGATCAAGGTGTTAGACAGACTCAGGTAGGGTACCTTCATGCGAGGGGGAGAATTATACAAGTGTATTGGAGACTTGACGCTCAATTTCCTAAGCCTTCAAAAAGACCCTTGATAATTATGGATGCTCAATGGGCTGTAGGCCATGGTGGTTTGCAAAAGACGCTGGAGTTTTTGCGACCCCAATACTTATGAGAAAGAATGCATTATGACGTGCTGGAAACTATTAGCTGTTGCCATCAATGTCAAGTTGAAAAACCTTTCCTTAAGAAAACCACCTATAAATTAGTGAAGCCCCGGTTTACATGGCACACCATTTCCATTGATGTAGTGGGACCTCTGCCAACTAGTGACAATCAATCAAAGTACATAATTGTCACCATTGATCATTTGACCCTATGGGTGGATGCCAGAGCTATTAGCGACTTGGGCGCGGTCACCACTACCAAATTTATTATGGAATGTGTTATACAGCGGCATGGCTGTCCGCAGTTTATCCTGACGGATAACAGAACCAACTTTACTTCACATATACTGACAAAGTTAAACGAGTTGATGGCAATTCACGGGGTTTTGACCACCCCCTATCATCCAGAATCAAATGGGATGGTGGAGCGATTTAACGGAACCCTAGTAAACATACTATGCAAATTGATAACAGACCAGCCCTTGGAATAGAGTGCTCTTTTACCTACCGCTGTATTCGCTTATAATTTCAGCTATCATTCTGCCACTGGCAAGAGTCCCTTTCAACTGCTGTATGGACGAAATCTGGCTCTGCCTGCCTTGCTATATTCGTGTGTAAAGGACACTGGTGGTGTGAATCCTCAGCGATATCTGAAGCAACTCACGGATAAATTGATCAAGTTGCAAACTGAAGCCTACTCCACCAGTTTGGCTAAGAAAATTTGTGACCAGGTGGCCGACCAGAAGCACTGAAGCGGACTTCTGTCATTTGCTGAAGGGTATTATGTGTTGTTCCATGACCCACATGGATTTGGATTAAAGAACAAGCTCCCTGACATTTGGGTCAGCCCATTTGAGATTATCAAGAAGTAAGGTATGGATGTTTATACAATCAAGGAACCTGCAGGGGGTCAGATTATCAACCAAGTCCATGCTAAGTTCCTTAGAGCGTATAAACAGTAAGAGCCCATCATCCAGTCAAAGGGGGTAATGTCAGGAAGTTGATATGACTGGACAATATGCTACCCATATTGGTGGATCACCGGGGAATTGAGATGAGTCTCGAGATTTACAAAAAGGGGATACATGAATTATAATCAAGAAAATGAGAACATGCGGCAAATCGAGAGGAATCATGCCAAGATTTGATATGAATGAGAGCAACTTGAATAAGGAATAAGAATAGAAGATACCAAGCTGAGGATGCATTTGGCTGAGGACCTGAGGTATAAAGAGCCTGATGGAAGTTTAAAGAGGGGATAGTCTGTTATTAGGAAGAAAAGTGCAGGACAGTCTGCGAAATATCTAAATAATAAAGAAAGAAATAAGAGGCAATAGCTCAATATATATTTTATTTAGGTTTATTATAAAAATTGGCGATCCTCATATCATTTGATTGGGTTGCTCAGTGGCTATACCCTATGCAAATCCAGCTCAGTGACAGCAGACTTAGACGCCAATAAATTGACAGATGCTTTGCTCCAGATTAATGGTTATCAACTGTCAGTGCCACCAACCTACGTCTAGGATCAAAGGGTAGAGTAAATTGGTAAATTACCAAAAAAAATTGCGTGGAAACACTTCCTGTAGGGCAAATAATGCAATGGCTGCATAAGAGCAGTGTGATCATTGGTACCCGTGAGTCCCATGATTGGGGGTCCCCATAGTACCCTGCAGATTATAGCCTGGGCCACCTTGAGATTAATAAAACTTCAGAAGCTTTGGTGTCCACCAAAGCATCAGCTTCTGCATATTTTGTATCAAATTAATGTCACAGCAAATAGTAATAAGCACAATTTAATGTTTTTAATATTTATGGAACATTTTCTTGAGTTGGTATCAGCTAACTTGTTATGGTCCTGAGGTTTTTAAGGAATTGAGAGTGAATCGCTGCCACTCAAGCATAAGATAATGGAACTTAAGTTAGACTTGATGAATCCATTAATGGATGTACGTGGCTATGGACTTTAGTTAACGTATTTTGGCCGCAATCTTCTGTGACATGCTCTGTTGTCTCAAGTTGGTATGGAAACACCTTTGTGGCCTCTAAGTTTACAGGGATGAAAAGGGCTCCCAGGCTCTGTTGGTTACATCACCCACGTGATCCATAGTCAAGGCCCTTGATGATTATGCTTCACCAAGATCCCAGGGCTAACACTGTTAATTACAATAGTCACCCAATTGTGAGGATGTCTAGATTTTCTTTGTGGGGTCAGAGCGTAGTACTATGGGATTGGGAGGGATATGACGGCCCATAAAGTCTATCATGCTTAGGAGGAGTAGAGGGGTATGGGAAAAGCCTGAGCACTTCCAGTTCATGTGTGCAGATATCCTGGCAATCTTTTTCTGCCAAAATTAACTCATCTGCACCACCATCTAGTTGATCTTGTACCATATCTTTATTGTCAGTAATAGCTTTCTTGTTGTCAAACAATACCATCACCCCTTTTTAAAGCATACAAAATTGCTTTGTTATGATGATTTTACAGTTTTTTGGGGTAAGTTGATTATGTTTCTGAATCTTGAAAAAGCCTTAATCTGATATTCCAGATTGTATGCTAACTATAGGGTCTGAGGTCTAATGTACAATGCCATGCGAGACCCACCCTCTGGTTGAGGGAGACCCAGAAAGCGGCAATGGCAATATCCTCTGGAGTTGGAGAGAATCAGCTAGCTGTTGAAAAGCCTTAAAGTGGTTGTCTAAGCTCAATGAAAGACCTCATAGCTGACTTAAATGGCTAATATTTGGGGTCTCAACGCCTTGGGTGGCCACCATTGACAAGACAATTGTGTAAAATGAGAATGAGGCCTCCCCTGGTGAGAGTTCTGATTAAGTAAGATGTGTGCCCATGTTCTCACTTCTCTTTGCAAGGCATTAAGTAGTTCCAGTATACTGGTCCTTGGTGGCTTCCATAATTCCGTCAAATTATCTCACAGTTTAAGTTTTTCTAAGGCTCCCAGCACCTGGTGGGCTACCTCATCTGAGGGGCAGAAGGTAGGTCCTTTCACGTCACATTTTAGGCTTGGGCGTTCAACGGGAATAATTGGTTGTGCTGATCAGGAAAGAAGGACTTGTTTAATGGCTCTAATCATTGCTACCCTATGACCAACATTTCAGGAGGGTGTACATGTGGCTACATAAGCTTCTTTCAGCTATAGACAATACCAAATATAACAAGTTTTTGATGTTGACATAACCACAGTATTAATTGGCCAAGTTATTTTATCTTACATCCAATGTTCCAAGGAAAGACTTGGCTTTCATTGAAGGTACTCCAATATCCATTATAGCATCCATAGTCTGCATGACATTGCCGTTCTGAGTAATTGCAAATAACATCTGTGTCGTGACAGGTGGTGGAAGTACTGATATCTGAACATCAGCCCCATTTCAATGAATAAAATGATAACTGGTGGTAACCTCTCTCAAGCCTCTCACTCTGAGGGAAAGCTAGTTGATTGGTTAAAAACAGCTGCTTTGATCATTCTGGGTGTGGTTCATTATAAAAATTTGTTCTGAACTCACACCTGATAACATAGAGCATTTGCCATATCATTGATATTTTATTCTGCTAGAAGCATCTTCGTTCCAATATGCTGTGTTATTTTCATTAACAATATCCTTTGTATGCATATCAAATCAGAAATTTGTATGTTTGATTTGGGACATGGATTAGCATGCATATACTCTATAAAAATGGTTGTTGTGACAACTCTCTGATGTTATTTCCTCAATTATATCCACTATGGGATGCTAACACTAAGAACACCAAGCAAATGGTAATGGCCATTATGGAGATCAACGGGCAAGGACACTCCATAGTTTGCAGTAGTTTCTTAAAGAAAGCATAACTTTTTAATATTTAACAAAGTTTTAAAGTATTTCTGGTTTGGAAAGTATTGCTTTATTAAGGATATTACAAAAAAAACTCGATATCATACCATAAGCAGGGTGCCAGTTTTTATACTGATATGGTAAGGGGAAGGGTGTAAGTCTGGAGGAATTGTCCCTCCATTTGGACCAGGTGGCATTCCCATTTCCATCAAAGAAGAGTTTAAAAGGGCCAGCTGCCCCTCTCATCACCCAGGGTGACCTTGCCCATGTGGTGGATGAGCGATGTGTAACAACCTATCCTTTAAGGATCCCGCACCAGTCCCTATATCGACTTTAATGAATTAATATAACAAATCAAGGGAATTTTTTTCAAGCTTTTGGATATCTGGAATTAAATTTGGGATGAAAGGTTTAAACAAAATCAAGAGCAACAAGCCTTCGGCATCAAACCTGAGAGCCTAAACCCATAGCAACAAAGCTAATGGGCGCACAAATTCAAATGATGAATTACTAAGTGTAGGATTGTTGGCAAAACTCGATGGCATTGGGCCATTGGGAAATGCTGACTCTAGTTTGAAACCCTCCCAGCAGCACCAAAGCCCCAATCCAACAGTTCTTATCAGGTTCAATAGATGGCAGAGTGACCAGGTGCAGGCAGGTTGGTCATCAAAAACCTGTTTCCCAACCTCATGGAACCACCCCTATGTGGGGTGACCTTGGGAGGTCCATGTTGCCCTTTGGGTGATATGCCATCACTCTAATCGTCAAACCCAAAGCAGATTGGCAATTTGGACATCTGTGGATAAATTAAAAGCAAATCGGCCTACTGCTGACAATTTCAAAGTCAGTTTGAATTAATTCATTCCCCCTACTCAAATTTCTCCAGGTTAGAAAAATCTTTGAGAGCCAAATCCTCAGTTTTACTAAGCTATTCCCCAAATCAATTGTCTATTTAAGCAGTTGTAACACACTGAGAAAAATGATGGTTAATTTTCTAATTCAAAATCTAATTAAAATTCTGTAATGAAAATTTCACTTCTCCTATGACTAAATTTAGACCACCTATTCTAATCTCATTTTTCCCAGCACTAAAATCTATGGTCCTAGGGCTGTGACAGCCTGGTTTGTTTCAGTTTTGCTTTTTACAATTATGACCTTTTAGCATTAGCTGGCGATTTCTCTCACTACTCAAATTACCGTCATTCAGATAACAGCGCCTCTGGCATTTAAGCTTGACTTATGGGCGTTTGGGCATCCAGACTGGAAGGCTGGTATAAGCTTTATCTGCCACCATCGTGAC
Source organism: Massospora cicadina (assembly GCA_022478985.1). Taxonomy (NCBI): domain Eukaryota; kingdom Fungi; phylum Entomophthoromycota; class Entomophthoromycetes; order Entomophthorales; family Entomophthoraceae; genus Massospora; species Massospora cicadina. Next base: position 118,649 of record JAKSZP010010733.1, on the reverse strand, counting down.
AAAGGGCCTCTTAAGAGCTTAAATGAAAACTGGATGAACAAATGTGTGAAGGTGCTGAAAACTTTGCGCAAAACTATTGCTCTATATTCTGTTTTCTGATTTTTGAAAACGGAAGATGGCTCTTTGAGAGGTTTGACCTGCCAATCTTTATAATTTTTAGGTCACCAACTTTATTGGTTGAAAAGAAGTTTTTTAATTGTGGTAATTTGTTCAAACATAATGTCCACTGTAAAATTATTAAGAATTCTTGGGGTTTTACCCTCAATTGAGCATGATGGTTTCGCCCCTTTGGAGATTCAGTCTTAATCCGCTGATTTCTTGGAAAAATCCTCAGCATATTCTCAATTTTTTCTAAATGGGTTTTTAAAAATTGATAATAATAAAAGGGTCAGAATAACTGTCAGTATGAGGTAAAGGTGAATTAAGTATAAGGGGGCGGCCACCCATTGCTTGTCCAGAGTATGCCCAAAGTTTATTAAGTTCTCCAGCAGTATTGCCTTGGGGGACATACTGCTAGGATTGCAACGTTCTAATATAAAACTGTCCTTTGAATGCTACTTCTATAGCAGACACAACAGTAGGCTTAGACTACTCAGCTGCGCACCATTAGAATCAGGTATGGGATTGTGAAGGAGTTCTTGTCATTGGGGCGTTGCAGCTCCCAACAGTTGAGTTTGTATTGGCACCTAAGGGTTCCTCTATTGAAGAGGTTATTATATGTGACAATTGAGTGGTTTCTACTTTTAGAAAAAAAACCGTGGATTTTAATATAAATTTTACCAAAAATAAGTGAAACTCAAGGAATTTTGTGTATATAATCTAATGGCAAAATTTTAAAACAATAATCTAACACCCTACCATAGGTAGGGTGCGGGTTTTTAAGCTTGGTGGGGGAGGGGGAGGCTGAACTTCAATAGTGGTGAGAAACTTCAGATTTTTAATCCATCAATTAATGATTTTAATTTCCAATCTACCCTCAATAATATCAGCCGATGGTTCCAAGCCTTTTTAGGGCCATTTTTAGAATTCTGAATGTCTGAATTTGCTTTTCTGAGTTTTGAATGGGGTGTTGGGTTTGATCCCCATTTTTAACCTTTTCTTTTCGAATTTTTGCCTGATTTTGGATTGCTAGGTAAGTTGGCCCTACATTTAGTTTGGCTTCTGTTTAAGTCCCCTTCTGGGTACAGGAGCTGGGAACCATGGTGGAGAGCTGCTTGTGATTAATAATTCACATTAAGTTTTTGATTTTTTCTAAACAGAAATCTGCAGATTTTGACTCCTGATTGGTTGTGACTGTGGTGTGGATGGGGAAAAGGTATTGGGCAAACAGAGAGGTGCGGCCACCACCCATCTCTCATCCAGAGTGTGCTTTAGGTCAGAAATTTATGTGAGGGGATGGGTCTTGGGGTTTGCCTTTTTTTTGACCTAAAGGGGTGCATGGCCCTGTCCAACTTAATAGCTGGAGCCAAGGGCCTTACATTACCCTTTCCTATAAGGACATGGTCTACTCCTCCTTCAAAGGCCTTGACCAAGGCTTAGTTCTTGTTCAGATAGGAAGTTTGATGGCCTCCAGGGCATCCTTTAGGGAAGGTAAGGTGAGGGACCTTGGGAAGGCCTTGTGAAAATTGGCAGCCAACTCTTGGCAGTTTTTACAATTCTTAGATGGAACATACTTATCTTCTAGGATGGGAACCCTTTTCACAATATCAAGTTCTTAAATGCGTTTGATACTCTTAGAGCTAAGATTCTCTCCACTTGAACTTTGAAGCCCCTTCTACTACAATGAGCTCTACCTCTGCATGATTCTGTCCTTTAAAGGATGATAAAGAGGAGGCATAAAAAGAGTTGTGGATTTTCCAGTGGAAGGGCAGTTCAACATGAATGGATCCGTTGTTTATCACCTAGTAAAATATGGGAGATCTCTGTTCTCTTACAAGCCAACTTATGACATGGCACTTTAAGATGCAAATCCTTGGTGTCAACAATGACCAGATCATCTACTTGAAAGTCTAGAGCTGCAAGGCGCTTTTTGTCATCAAACCGTAAGGTATAATTAATGGATTTGGTCAACCGTTGTTGGACGTGGAGGTGCACTTTCTGGATGTGCTTAACGGAGTTGTCTGTATCTATAAACAATACTACAAATTTTTGGTCTAAAGGTGAAGGCTGGATTGTAACTTAAGTTAGCATACATAGGTGATAATCATGTGGACGCGTGTAATGAATTGTTGTAAGAGAACTTGGATAAAGGGAGATCTGTTGCTCATGTATTCTGGAAGCTAGTAGCATAGTACCGAAGATGCACCTCCAAAGACTGATTGATTTTTCAGTTTGGCCATCTAATTGTGGGTGGTACGCTGATGATCTTCAGGGCTTGATCTTCAACATGTCACACAGGGCCTTCCAAAATATTGAGGTGAACTGAGGTGCCTATCACTGATTAACACCTGAGGTAAACCAGACAAAGAAAAAAGCAATACAAATAGAAGCACCATCTCTTCCGCTGAGATAGTTGTCAAGCAGGAGATGAATATGGCATATTTTGTGAAGAGATCCACCACCAAAATGATCGCACCATACCTCTGGGACAATTGCAAACCACAATAATTTCCACCAAAATTGAGATCCATGGCCCTTCCATCTGTTGGAGGGGGTTAAGGAGTCCATCTTGCCCTGTACTTCAGATTTTTAGCGGGCACATGTTAAACAGCCTTCATCCATGTGGGGACATCCATGGTAAGGCCATTCCAATCATATCCACGCTTATTAAGTTAATGCATTTCTTCACGCCAGAGTGCCCCATGGCGGAGGGATCATGATGTTCCCTTATGATGCGTGAACTTAGAGCAGAGGGGGCCCATACTTTGTCACGGAAATAAAATCACCCTATCCTTTTGGGAATATCATCCACATGGGGCTTTACCGTCAACTTTTAGACATAAGGTCAAGACCTTCAGAGTCATCTGCTTGCAAAGCCAACGCATCATCCAATGAAAACTCTTTTCTGTGGAGGGGTTCTGAGTGGAAGTGCTTGGCACTATTTCAATTATGGGATCAGTAGTGGGGGCGATGCTTTTGGGTTTGGCCACTTGGGGTTTGGGCTTGGAATTGTATTTGGAATTGGTTTTGGGTTTGAGAAATGGAATGGAATGAGCTACCGTGGCAATGGATTGGGTAGAAGGTAGCATGATTTTCTTAGGTGTGATTACTGTAACTAACTTAGAGTCTCCAATAGAAATATGACCATTGAAGGGTTGCGACTAAGGATGTCTGGCAATATATGTGTGGGACTTTTAACAAACTTGTACTTAAAATCAAAACTCAATAGGTCCCTATAAGTTCTAGTTTGTCTGTGGGCCAGCTTCTGTGGCTTGCCATAGTAAATTAGTGATTTGTGGTCAGTGCGCACCACTACTGTGTGCTTGGCAACTTGCAAGAGATACCGTCAATGTATCAGAGACCAATCAACGTCAGCCAACTCTTTATTATATATGGTCCAAGAACGCTCAGTCGCACTAAGCTTCCTTAGAAGTAAACCATGTGTTGTTCTTTCCCCTCATGTTCTTACAACAAGACAGCGCCCACTGCAGTACCTGATGCGTTTCGCGCCACAATAAAAGGCGTTTCCTCATCAGCATGACGCAAAATGGGATTAGAGGTGAAGATGCCTTTTATTGCATCAAGCCCTGGACACTCTGAGGTCTAACAAAAGGTCAATTCTTACCAGTGAGAAGGTGCAATGGGGATGCAAGCTCGGATATGTCTGGTGAAAGTTTCTAAACAAAGGCGACATGTCCCAAAAAGCTATAGGGCTGCTTTTGTGTCACAGGGGTAGGCCAAGAGCGAATAGCTTAATTTTGAAAGCGCAATAGCTTAACAATCCTTCAAAACTAGATTCCCCAGGACCTGAACTTCTTACTTGGAAAACTCAAAGTTGGATGATTTTGCCATTAATTCAGCTTTATGTAGGGCTGCCACCACGGCCACAAATCTTTACTATGCTGTCCAGAATTAGGAGAATGAATAAAAATATCCTCAACGTATGCCATTGCGCAGGAGAACTTAGATCACCCAAAACATCAACAATATGGAGCTGGAAAACTGCAGGCGCGTTTTTAAGCCAAAGGGCCTATCCTTGAATTGATAAACTATATACCATGTCTTAATAGCAGTCAGCCATTCCTGACCAGAATTTACCTGCACTTGATGGAATGCATTAATCAGGTCAAGATTAGAGAAGACTTTTAGACTTGGAAATGGCTTGGGAAATGGAAGCTATTAAAGTAAATAAATATAGATCAGGAACTATTACACTATTCAGGTGGCCATAATCCACACAGGGCCATAGAGTGCCATCAGGTTTCTATTCAAAAACTACTGGGAGGACACTGGGGAGTTTTCTTAATTATCCACCCTTTAGCGACAATGTCATTAATCCAAACTTTGAGAGCTTGGTCCTCTTGTGCAGTGTATGGTTACAACATGCAGTTGATTTTAATGAGGTCTATCAACTGGAAGTTAGGATCAAACTTTGAATAATTAGGAAGGCGGTAAGCCTGTTCATCATAAAAATTATTTTTATAAGGTAAATGAATTTGCGGCATAGTGGGAAGCTCAAATACTGCATCTGAGGCGGAGTACTCTACTTTTGCCATTTTATTACTTTTGACCAAAGTGTATGCAAGGGAATTTCCCCTGAGTAGGTATTGGTGGTGAACGCCTTCATGTTCCATTCTAGATCCATGCTCACAGATGGCGGCGCCACCAACCAACTCCCAGGTTCACTGGACACAGCAAATCCATGATAGCTGAGAAACGAGTTACAAACTCGTGTTCATGTGCTCTGAACTGAAAGTCTTGCAGAGCGGCTTTGTGATCATAGGAATGCAGGAAGCACCCAAGGCAAAGGCGTCAGTAGTAACCGGTAGATCTAAAGCCTGAACTACCTTCAAGTCAGTAAAATTTCCAGTTTCACTGGTGTCAAACAAGACAATTATATAATACTTTATGCGCTCCGAAGCAATCTGCATAAGGAACATGAAGTAAGCACCATCAATATTATTCAATCTATTGATGGAACACACATATGTATCTGGTTGTTCAACCGCAGGTGTAGTTGGCGGTGCTCAGATAGAGGACAAAGCTGAGTGGGCTTAGCTGCTGACCACTCATATGAAAAAGTACCGCTTCATGGTTGGAGGGATTAGCAGAGGGCTTCACCCCTGACATATCCTCATAAACTGGATTCTTCTGGCGCTTCGCTCCAATATGGTCAACCAGGGAGCTATTATAGGGATATATAGCTGGTGCAGTATTATCTATATTGATTGTCACATCGCCATTATTATATTTTGATAATACCATTTTCCTAACTTGGCTCATCTTCATATTCATCTTGCCCATCTTCTGCCTCATGTACTCTCGCTTCAGAGTCCTCCCTCTCCTTTATTTGTTGGTGTAAGCGTCATAAAAGTTCAGTATTAGAGGAAGTAAATCACTAGGATTACACTTATGAGGTTCAACCATTTAGTGCTTCTTATAAAAAGTGAAAGAATCCCTTGTGAGTGGTGCACCCTGGGTAAGCTCTATTCAGTGAGCATTAAAGTGGGTATAGCCTGAGGAAAGAGTTGTTATATGCACCTTTTATCATATACCTATGTTTTCACGCAACTGTGAAGTTTGAAACGAGCTAATCAACTTTGAATGGTCAACTGTCTGTACCAAACTATCCATACTTGGAAACAACGTAACCAGTGAGTTGTGCTGTTGAGTTATTTTTTTTGGATGGCAACATTCCAAGAAAAAACTGTCCTCTGAATACTGCTTCTATAGCGGCCACAATAGTAGGCTTAGACTACTCAGCTGCGCACCATTATAATTAGGTAGTGGATTGGGAAAGAGTTCTTGACATTTGGCGTTGCAGCTCCCAACAGTTGGGTTTGTACTGAACCTAAGGGTTCCTTATCAAAGAGGCTATTGTACGTGACCATTAAGTGATTTCTACTTTCTAGAAAAAAAACCGTGATTTTAGTATAAAGTTTGGCAAAAATAAGTGAAACTCAAGAATTTTTGTGTATATATTTCAATGGTAAAAATTTAAAGCAATAATCTAACACCCTACCATAGGTAGGGTGCGGGTTTTTAAGCTTGATGGGGGAGGTAGAGGCTGCTAAGCTGAACTGCAGTAGTGGGGAACAAAAAATTTCTGAATCCATCAATTAATGATTTTAATTTCCAATCTACCCTCAATAATATCAGCCGATGGTTCCAAGCCTTTTTAGGGCAATTTTTAGAATTCTGAACGTCTGAATTTTCTTTTCTGAGTTTTGAATGGGGTTTCAGGTTTGATCCCCATTTTTAACCTTTTCTTTTCGAATTTTTGCCTGATTTTGGCTTGCTAGGTAAGTTGGCCCCACATTTAGTTTGGCTTCTGTTTAAGTCCCTTACTGGGGACAGGAGCTGGGAACCATGGTGGAGAGCTGCTTGTGATTAATAATTTACACAAAGTTTTTGTTTTTTTTTCTAAACAAAAATCTGCAGTTTTTGACACCCAATTTGTTTGGAATGTGGTGTGTATGGGGAAAAATTATTGGGCAAACAGGGAGGTGCGGCTGCTACCATCTCTCGTCCAGGATGTTCCCTAGTTCATAGATCTGGATGGGTGGCTGGGCCTTGGGGTTTGACCTCTTTTTTGACCTAAAGGGGTTTATGATCCTGTCCAGTTTAATAGCTTATCCAAAGGCCTTACACATTCCCTCTTTTTAATCATAAGAGATTTATTATCCTGCCTAGTTTGTTGGCTGCAACGGGACCCTTGCAGTTTCAGTAAGGTTGCGCTGCATGTTACAGTGCAATTTTGGCATTAAATTTGATCATTCTATTAGCTTATGGGAGAACCTGAGCTTCTCAATAAATGTAATCAGCAATTTTCAGCAATTGTTTCATATATATTTAAAGTTAAAGCTTATATATTGGATTCATGATCATCTATATATTAAGGACCTCCAAATCCACATAAAATGGTCTCTTTGGCATTGTCATAGGTAGGGTTGCTGTTAAATATGACCATTCTACTCAATTCTCTATATAAATCAAACAAATAATGATTTTGGCAGCCTTATTCCAGTCTCTAGCTCCACACATGGCCTTTAAAACTTTTGAAAAATTTGATTATACTTTCATTCTTGGCAGTTATAAGCAGCTTTAAAGGCTTAAAATTGTCATTTTTCCTTTCAAATTGATACAATAACTTTTAACTCGTTTAACATCTCAGAACTCTGAGGCGCTGCGCCTTGGGTTGAATTAGCTGATATCAAGACAACATTATGATGGCATTTTCTGACATGCCCTGTAAAAACTTCAGTACTAGTTTTCCTTATAATATACTTAGACATTATTATTGTAGATTTGTTATAATCACATTTGCATTGACCATCATCCAGAACTTCAAAATTAACTCTCAACATTATGTTCTCATTCTTTGCGGCCTCAGTTCTTTAATCTCATTTCAAAAGTTCTTCATTTTTACTGGAAGTTTGGGCCTGGATGCTGGAAATGTCTTTTACTTGTTCTTCATTTAAATTTCTTTTAATTTAATCAATCCATGTATAGAATTATTTGATCTATCATATAATTAAGATTCATTAAGTTTATAAGATCTTAACTCTCAGTTTTTATTGATTCTTTTAAAATCTTAATTACTGTTTTAAAGAATTAAAATGGATTGTGGTAGCTTTTCTTTCCAATTACTATCACTTATTAGTTTATAATTTATCTAAACAGAACTTTTTGATAATCAAAACCATGTGTGATGAGCACGTTTTATAAACAAGTACAAAATTTGGTGAATGCTGTAAAGGGTAGCAAACCTGTATCTTCACTACTCAAAGGCACCAAGCGCACAGGGGTAAACAAAAACCATATTGAAAATAAAAAAACCTGAGTTAGTGCACCCCGTGGGTTTTGTGGATTTTTAGTAAAATATTGAAGTTACATGGAAGTATCCCACTCTCAATTGCTTTCATTAATTGAACATGGGATCCATGTATTTTTGGGCACAGAAGCACTGCAATGTGGGAAAAGTTTAAGGAAGCCCAAAAATTATTTCTGCATGCTGTGTACATGACAACCCACACTATCCGCTGTGACTGGGTGGATCTTGGGTTCAAGACAGCAGAGGAAGCAAACAAAGCTGCAAGGGTCATAGTAGTGATTGACCTTCCCGATGGTCAATGTTTGGCATTAATCAAACATGCACGTTGGACAGAATCCAAAGATATTTTCATAATTTTTGACTACCTTCCAACTACACTGGCGCGCACAGTAGTTGAACAACATCTGTGGGAGGTCTTGGAATTCTATGGAGAAATCAAACAATTCAAAATGAAAAGATCTCAACTGATGCTGACCCTTACACTGGGAAGGCATCACAATTATTTCCCTGAACCCAGAGATAGTGGAGGAAATCTCAGAAAATCCCCTTATCGCACCCTTTTCTATTGATGGGAAAAAATCCCAATTATTCTGTGCAACAGTGGAGAGCGCGCCCCCCATATACAACCACTGTTAGGTCTTTTGGCACAAGATTCATGCTTGTCCCATAAAAGAAAGCCTAAGAGAAATTTAATATGTGAGTAAGAAATGGGCAAAGATGACTCAGAGTATGCCAAAATCACTGATACCACACAAGCATTCAACTGGGGAGAATTTGGATAATAAAAAATTAATGATTTAATTTCCCTGAGGAGTGGAAAATGGCTAAACAGGCTTACAAGTTGGCCACGGCCAAGGCAAAGGCCTAAGCAGAATCATCCATTTCATCTGAACAGATTTAGAAAGGCTTGGAAGAACTTGGGTGCAAGTCAAAAATGGCTGCACTATTATCCCCTTGTGCTTTACACTTGATCATTTTAAGCACAAGTGTCCCACAGCTTCTACCTCTGCCGCTTCCACCGTTCCTCATTCCAGAATTGGGTCAGCATCTGCTTTGCCCCAATTCTTCAAATGGGGATTGATCCTCCCGCCCCCAGCCTTGAGAAATTGGGTGCAGCTCCCAAAGCGGTGCATAATCAAAACTAAATCATAAAAGTTTTAAAAATAATTTGACTGGATTACTGAATTCTGAGTTGATGGCTGAACCAGTTTCAGTTGAGCTGCTGTGGTTAACTGTCTGCAACCATTCATCTCATCTACAACTTCAATTACAGTGGCTGGCCCAGCATTGGCTGAGATAAATCCATTTGATTCTCTTAGATGGATTGATGAGGATGAATGGATGTATCATTTGAAGACAGATTTTTAATTTGTAAGAGTTCTTTGTTGACCCTCCCGAGTCACATCTCCCCATTTCTGCCCTCAAAATGGTTTTCCAATTTATAAAAATATTAATAAAATGGTTGTTGAGGCTGCAGCCGCCCCTTCTAACACCACACTTCGCCAGCATCTTCATGGGGCGATGGAGCCTTCTGTTGAGGGTATTCCCATCCCCAATTTTCCCATGATTTTAAGGAAGATGTGAATAATGAAATTGAGGAGCTTGTTCGTGGTGCAAGCCGCGCTTGCATTGATGCAGCAAAAACTTTTCTTTTTGACCCCAATTATCCTGAAACCTGCCAGCACATCAAGACATTCACTTGTGCATGCTCTCATCACTTTTTCTGAGCATCAACTTTCTCAATACGTTGAGGCAATGGACACTGCTGGCCTCATTAATGAAGAAAACCCACAATTATATCTCCTTATGCCACATGTTGCTGATGCTCCTACCCTGATGTTGTCTGCCATGGTCCGCCAGCTAAAGTGGGCGCCAGACAAAAGTTTCCCCAAGGCTTCCTCACCTTCTGATATGGCTTCCTAGGCTGTTAGCTGAGGTACCATATTAGGAATTTTTATTCATAATATCCCTTTGTTTGGCCCATTTGCAATTAAAGATGAATGGCGGCTCCCCCTTTTGAGTTGGGCACCACTATTTCTAAAAATACTTGGAAGAACTTGCAACAATAAGCAAATCAAATTCCATAGAAAACCAAGCAAATAAATCCAAACAAAATGGATTTGATGGAACCCAATTTAGAAGTAATTGTGGCAACACTGGGGTTTGGCACACCCCTCAAATTTGTGTAGTACAACCTTATGAAAAGTGAAAATCAACAATTGAGTGTGCAAAAACAAAAATGTGACCAATGAGGACACACAAGTGCACTGCAATGTAAATTGAAAGCCAGTAAAAGCAGGAAAGGAACAAAAACAGTGGTAACGAAAGGGGTAGGATACACCCCAGAACCTACTAATAACTATGCCAACTGCAGCAAGGATGCAAAGGTGAGAAATAAGGTCGAGGGAGTATGGCTGTGGGGCCTGCTAACCGCTCCTGAGGCGCATCAGCGTCTCAGTAGAGATAAGGACACTTAACATAGTGGTACTTAAGGCTTTAACGTCCCATGCCAAGAAGTTGAGTCTCCTGCACAATCCCCTGTGTATATCCTGGCGGTGCAGGAAACCCACTGTCCACAGGGAAAGGAGGAGGCATGGGAAAACATGCTCCTTCCAACAATATCGATTTGGTCACAACACTGTGGGGTGATAGTACGTGCAAACCAAAATTTTAAATTCATTAATAAAAATTCATTTTTGGATGGCCGCATACTAGACGTTAACTTCTCATGGCACAAAGAGGTGCACACAATAGCCAGCGTGTACACACCAAACTGTACAACGGGGTGTCAAGAGCTTCTATCAACTTTGAATCAACTCCATCTTCCAACAAACACTTTCATCATGGTAGACATGAACTGCTGGATTAACCAGAAACTGAACAATGTCCACACACAATAGAAACACCACAAGGGCATGTGGAACTTAACGTGTTATAAAGCCAATTTGGGCCTATATGATCCTTTACCTAAACGGTCGCCTCTCCTGCAGAACATGATATGCCCACATATGCACAATGGTTACTTATTTCTATTTTTCAGATAGACCTAATACTTGTGCCATTATTTTTCCAAAAAAAAATTATTAATTCAAGACTACAAAATTTGAATACTCTGACCACCAGCTAGTTTAGTGTCCTTCACACCAGCAAAAACAATTATCCAAACGTCCAGGTGGTGCAAAATACGTTCATAAAATCTAGCTTTCTTGGAACTTCAATCCTAGGTGGAGGAAATGTCCTCAACGTGGGATCTTCAAACACCTTTCAGTTCAGACCCACTGATCACATGATAAATTTTCAAAAAATCAACAATACAACATATTAAACATATTAAACATATAGTATAAAGAAGGCACAGAGCAGCTTCAGCCATCATTAAACATACCTTGGCCAAAATTAATCACCTGGAAAACAAAACCCACGCACAGGATACAGTCCTGGCTGGGCACATAAATGGGCAGAGGTTTCTGCATGTTTAAACGCCTTGATACGTGACCATCAACATCACGTTGGTGTTCAATACAGAGTAATAAACCTATGATGGAGAAACGTGTTTGAGTTATTTTTTTGTCAATTGCATATCTGAAAGAACATGGTAGCCTGCACACAGGTCTGATGACTGGATACATCCATAGTGGAAACACTCAAAGAAGTTGCAACCAAAGTACACAGGTTTTATATGATTTTTTATAAATATGAACTGGTCAAACCAGCAAAAATGGAAAAATTCCTACAAATGCACATATTGACACTGCAGTTCAAACCAATAATTTAAGTATCTTAATATTGTGTGAGGAACTATGGGAAGCAGTGTGTGGTGCACCACGAGGAAATGCCCTGGGACTGATGGGCTCTCCTCTGAATTTTATAAAAAATATTTTACTAACACATCTAATATTCTTTTAGCTTCCATAATAAGTGCATTATGTAAACAGGCCTTATATTTGGAGGTAAAGAAGCATACTCTGTCACTCTATTAAAAAAAGGAATTAGACTAAACCTATTTAATTGGCACCCAATCTCCCTAACCAATACTGGAACTAAAATATTCACAAAAATTATGGACATAAGATAAGGGGAAATTGCAACTGATGTGATATCCCCAGCACAATATTTAATTTTTCCCAAGAAGATCCATATGAGACAATATACACACAGTTGCAAATGTTTGCCAATATAAAGCCTCTGGAGCGCTTGTCTTTTTAGATCAACAGAAGGCGTAAAACAGGGTAAACTGGACTTATATGAGGGCCTGCCTTCAAAAATTAAACTCAAAAATAGGTTCATAAACTGGTTAATGTTGTTCACAGAATCAGCCACCATGGCTGTGCGTGAATCAGGTACTTTAACTAGCCTAGTTTTTCTACAATTGGGACTCAAACAAAGGGACTCTCTAAGCGCTCTACTATATAATTTTAGTCTTGATCCCTTAATCTGGAATACAAATGCCCTTATCAATGGATTTAATGTATATGGCCAATCACCAGCCAAAATGATAGCTTTTGCTGACAAAGTGTGTGGTGGGTATATCCAACAACCAAGATGCTCGCATAATTGAGAAAATTGCAAGAATACTCATTCATAAATAACGCATCACACAATACTGGAAAACTGAAATTATTCTCCTGGGGAAATATCAGACCCATTAGACGCCATCCACCTTGGGTCAGCAGATCAATACAGCACCAAGACTCCTCATCAGGCCTAGGAGGTGAAGATCATTAATTACACCAATGAGATTTCCCTCCTCTTCCAAGCAAGCAGCTGGACCTGTCCACCACTTGGGGATATGGTTAGAGGCAGGGTTTATGCTAAAACATGATGGAAATCATCTAGACAAAATAACAAAACGCATTGCCTCCTTGTACTGACATCAAAAAGATCTAACTGGACGAATTGTAATAGCCAATTCCATGTTATCAATCATATGGTTTACAGCCCATGCAATTGCTTTTTCACTTTCCTTTTTTAACACAATATACGCTTTAATACAGGTATGGCTTTGGTCTAACCATAAAGTCCCTGTGCGCCTTAAAGCTCTATTTGGCCCTAGGAGGAATGGAGTTATGGGGCTAACTAATTATGTAGAGCAAGCGGCACATATACTAGTATCCTGGATGGCTCAGGTGACTAGTCCAAACTTTTCAGACATAGATTGGGATAAATCAGCAAGATCTAATTTTGCATGTTTGCTTCAATTAAGAAATCCATATCATCCAAACTCATTAATTAAGTATCTGGAATCTCACCCAACCGCTGCAGGACTGCATGGCATTCCTGTGCACTTTGAACGAATACTTTTAGTCATGAGAAATGCAGAGTGGAAGTTCCACATAAGAGGCCAGACCAGTCACTGAGGTCGACCAAGGATAACTCACAGACAAGAAGTTAATGGCCAAGTAGTTACAGATAATGTAATAAATCAAAATCTGATTACCATTTCTAGGATTGATTACATGGATCATATGGACATACCATAAAGCCTGGAGACCCAAAGAATGGTCAGGATATGCACACAACACTCGTTACTACAACCCAGGATATGAGCATATGTATGGAGATGCATGTAAAGAGTGTACCGCACAGCAGAACAATCAAACGCTAACCACTCTTCATGCACAATATTTGGCCAATATGGAAGCTTATTACACCGCCTAAAACAATGTCCAACATCACTAGCTATCTGGAAAGAGGTCATGCACCTATTCCTTCAAGACAATGGACAATTATTTAGTTTGGCCAGGAACATGTTTGCTCTCAACATAGAGTCACCTATTCATCCAACTTTACAGGCGTTAATAGTAGCAATAGCTCTATGGACAATCCATACTATAGTATTGGATTCATTTACAGGAGCAACGCCTACCCTCCAAGAATTCATCAATCATTTTCACTACCATATATTGGAACATTTTCAAGCATGGTTTTATGGAAACATGACCTCACGCAACAGAAGGATAATCAATTCATGGTTCCCCCATATGTTTCTTAAATATTGACTCATTCTTTCACTCATGCTGCATCCAAGGATAAATCAGCAGAAACCCCCATTGTCCTAAACTTGGTGGTCCTCAAGGCAACAGGAGGGGCTATAAACCCTCTGTGGTGTCCTTAATATAAACAGTTCATTATTATTTTATCCTCGTTATATTAGAAGTGTACATCCGCTGGTTGACCTTCCACAACTATAATAAAATTAGGTTGTGGTGCTCCCCTTCTCAATGTTTTTTCAATTCTCCATCTCATCCACAAACGTCAGTGTTGAAGCTTTAGTTTCTTCAGGTGTATGGTTCTTCTATCTTGGAAAAATAATTTTGTAGTTGTCTATTATATGAAGACAATTAACCAATAGATAGTGAATTTCGATATAAACTCTAGAGAATTAAAGACTGGAGGATGTATTTTTCTGTAAATATAATCACTTAATAAAGTACTTATGATCTCTAATCATTATAGTAATTGTCTTTGACGTAATACAACAAAAAACTTAGATGATTAAAGTTTTATTAAACTAAAACTGATTGCTAAAACACTGTGAGAAAACTGTAACTGTGAGTAAAAATGTGAGTAAACTGTAACTGTAACTGAACTGAAATTATGATTAGAACTGTAGTTGAACTGAAACTGTGAGTAAATCTGACCTTCTTCCTAATATAGTTTTATAAATAGGGTTACTTCTGTTGCTAACTGTATCTTTGCCCAAACTCCTTTCCTTGCACCACACTTAATCATTGGCTCTTGGGCAGGATTTCTGAGGCATCTCTCCATATCTGAGGGTTCCTGCTTTATTTCCAACATCACCTCTGTGGTTGAATTCTTTCTGAAGTAAGATAATAATTCTTATCCTGCGCCTCTTCTAGATGCATGTTGGAAAGGCTATGTTATTAATTTTCTGGATTATGGAAATGTGGAGCTCATGAAATTTAAACAACTAAATAGAAATATGTTTTATCATAGCCCATTTGACACTAAATTATATATTGAATCAATATGAGAGGCCTTGAATGAAACATTGAATTAATACTATTAAGCAAAATTACAAAGCCACAATTCCCCAGCTTTTTCTGAAGTTTAATTATATAGATAAATTAATCATATATTTTTTAAATCTTGGAACTAAAATAAAAAAGAGCAAAATCTTAGTCTTCAGTCCAATTTAAATGATCAAGTCTCTTCAATTTATCAGTCAATTATTCAGCATGCCTCATAGATATAAAGCAATGTGGTCCAGCGTACCATCTTAAGTTCTAAGTTATAAGAGTAGCAACCATAATCTTATACATAATATTGGAGGACCAAATTGACAGGAAGCCCAGTATCCACTTCCATTATGACTTTGAACTTGTAAACTATCAACTTTAATATAGTGTAATACTTCATATTAAGTAAGTAAGATAAAGATGAGAGTTCTAAGTTAACTTAACAGTAGGGTCAAAGTAAGAGTTTAAAATCCCATATATTAATTTCACTATTAGTCAACTAAGTATTAAATTTTCCACTTACACACTACTAGAGCGTGTGATTTATTAAGGTACACAGAGTATACATTGTTAGATAGCGACTTAGAAGGTAATTTACCATTATTATCCCATTTTATGTTGATTTTTTCCGCCTCCTCATATATCTCTTGTACTAGCTCTCAGCTTAGAGGAATCAAACCTTACAGTAAGTACAGTAAAAGTGAATTTTTGCTCCAATTTTAATAGACGTCAAAGGAACTCAGGCATTATAGGAGGGGAGAAAACAAGAACAGCTGGTGTTGACATAGTCAAGTAAATCATTTAATATTTCTTTACTTCAGGATTTCAAGTGAAACTTCTATTCAATCCCTTTATATGTAGGTGTTGATCTCTTAAAAATAATGCTAAAACTACTGCATTTGAAGTACCTTCTAGATTGATTCATTACTAGAAGCTTGAATTTCTGCTTTATGAAAAGTTAAGTTTGTCTTCTGATTGAGTACTCTTCCTTTTTTACTAATGGTCAAGAACTCTTGTCTTAAATTCCAGAAAGTCTTCTCGCTTCCAAACTCAAATTAAGTTAGTTCTTATATGCGCTAAAGTGCCACTAACCATAAGATGGGAACCATTATTGACTGTGTAACTTGGCTGATATAGGTAAGTAGGTGTTTCACTTTTTTTCTATCAGTGGCTTCTTCCATTGCACCTTATACACGTACAGAAAGGAACTTACACTACCATCTACAAGTACATACCTCACTTTACAAGTGGTCTTGTACTCAGTTGAAAGAACAGGAGCTTAATGATCATTTACCACTAGGCTGTCCACAAAAACAGGTCAGAGGACATAAGCTTATGATACTCTAGTAAAGTAAATCAATGTGTTTATAAAGTTTGTTGATATCATTCTTAGATTGGTTCAAGTTATCTGACACTGCTGCAACTAAGGATTTTTGAGATAATTAATCCTTCAATGATTGCAGCTTGTGTCAATGCTTCTTTAACTCACCTTGTATCAATAATTTAGTATTCTCTATAATGAAATTAGCTTCTTTACAGCAAGCATATGTTCTTCTAT
Organism: Massospora cicadina; assembly: GCA_022478985.1. Taxonomy (NCBI): domain Eukaryota; kingdom Fungi; phylum Entomophthoromycota; class Entomophthoromycetes; order Entomophthorales; family Entomophthoraceae; genus Massospora; species Massospora cicadina. The sequence continues at coordinate 102,178 of JAKSZP010010733.1, read as the reverse complement.
CTTTATAGTAAATATCAATAAACCGCACAAATTTGTTTAATTCTTGAGCTCTTTAGCCACACATTCCATAGTTGTAATCATTATTAAGATGTTTTTAATATGGTTGCTTCTATTTCCCCAAGACACTGCTTTGAATTAAGACTTTAACCAATCTAAAAGCTCTTAAAGTTGACATATTTTTTAAAATGAGGTTGTCAAGTAGCTCCATAATGGATGGTCTTGTAAGTCCAGGAAGTCCTGGGGGTCCTTGGGATCTGGTAAATCCTATGAGGCCTTAAGGGCCTGGAAACCTTTTGGTCCATAGACCTGGAGGGTATTGGTAGTCCTATATGGTCCTAGGGCTAAATGGGTCTTTGGGGTCCTCTTTCCACAGTGGGTTCAATTGATTCAGGAAACTTTGATATCTGGTTAGTATTGATGACCCGTTTGGTCCCACAGATCCAGGAGATCCAGAAAGTTCTGGTAAGGACTTTTGGGTATTGGATTTTATAAGGGGCAATCTAGATTAAAGTGTTAAAGTTTTTATCAATTAGAGTCATATGTTGGTCCTAGATAGATCCATTTACATAAGCTTGTTAGTTATTGCTAAGCTAGAAAAAACAGTCGCCTTGATGCTCAGAGATGACTTTATCAGTACAAGAAGTTAATTATGTGTTCACAAATGTGGATATTTCAGCGTCTAATTGTACCACCTTTTGGCAAACCACATTGAATAATTCATGGATATATATATTTGAATCCCTTAATCTCATGTATTATGAAATGTCTGAGCTCTATAATTTAGAAAAGATAGTGTGGAATTCGCATTTGCCAAAATTTGTGTAACAACGCTTGGTGATGCAGTCCCATAATTTTCAAAAGATGGTACATCATAGTATGTATAAAAGTTGTAATACAAGTTGATTCCAATACTGAGCTCAGAAGCGATAGAAGGTAAAAAAATATAAATAGAATACTGCTGTTGAGTTAACTGGTAAGCCTTAAGACTGTTGTATTAATCATCTTAATTTAGATATCATTGAGTAGATGTCCTGTGGTGGTCTGGTCACTTTATATCTGGGGGAGCGCCCCTTGCGCTTAGTCCAGGTGGCATTCCCTTTCCCTAATAAGAAGGGTTCAAAACGGCCAGCCACTCCCCTCATCTCCCAGGGTGACCACGCCCATGTGGTAAACGAGAGGTGTGTTATGGCCTATCATTTATTAGTTCTGCCGCCCATACCTGCGTTGACAACTGAAGAATTGTTATGGGGAATCAAAACATCTGCATCAAGGTTTTGGCAAATAACAAAATAAATGCATAATGGATGTGGCGAGTCCCTCCCCTAGGCCAGTCTTTAATTTGCCAAAACTAGTTAAAGCCAATGAACCTTCCCCCTCTGCATCAAAATCTCAATCTGCCAAACCCAAAAGTCTTAATGGGTGCCAGAGCAATCAGGTGCGTGCGGGTTGGGCATCCCAAACCCATTTCTGACCACTTTGGACCATCCTTACGTGGTATAGCCTTGGGAGGCTCCTGTCACTTTTCAAGTGAGACATCACCACTAATATTGGCATAATTGCATCAAAACCGCAATTCAGGCGCCTGAGGTAAAACAATGATGAATCAGCCCACCTCCAACACCCTCAGATTGGTTTTTGAAACCCCTATCTGAAGTTTCACTAGTTTAGGTTGGTAAACTCATGTCCCCCATTCCATGTGGCCCAACACTATTCCCCAAAACAACCTAGTTATAAGCAAGCATCCCTCACAAGGACGATTGCCAGTAAATTTTCTTTATTTTAATTTTTAATAAAAACCCTTCTTTTAAACAAATATTTACTTTAGTAAATTGGTCTTTTTTGATATACTGCAAAGCCCGCCAGTGTTACTACAGGTTATGCAACTACTGAGCCATTGCAGCCATTAAGTCACCTTTGCTGCCTTCCTCTATTAATTGGGACTACCACGATCTGGCTCCCTGAGATTTCTCTGATTGGTGAAGAGATCCTCTTCCATGACCCCAGCATTTTGTGGTCAGAGCTGTCCTCGCTCTGGGAAAAATCCTCACCTTTAACAATTGTTATATTCAACCCCCTTCGCGGTGGGATCCAAACATGCCATCCCAATCTGAAACTTTCCATCACCCAAGCCTGCGGGCTCTGGGGCCGCAACAGCCTGGATTTTTTCCGTGTTGCTCCTCACTTTTGTGTCCTGTTGTTGCTCATTATTCACCTACCTTCTGGCCCATCTAAACGTCATCTGAGCAGCAGTGCCTATGGAATTCTGGCTCACCTTCTGGGTGCTCTTGCAATTCAACTGGAGGTCCAGTATAAACTTTATCTTCTGCTTCCCTGACATAATTGATCGACCATGATTCCAGCCGCTTCCACCCTTCTCATCAAGATGGGTGCAGAATTAGTCACTATCTACTAGATGAATGTGCAGTCAATGGTTTGCCTGATGTTTTTTGGTCAATCGCTGGTCTTGTATGCAGCTCCTAGATGGCTTTGGAAGAGTTTCTTTTTACCCAAACTACCCAGTTGATCTCTGCTTCCGCCCAGTATACCCTTGAGTGGTGGGTCCACCTGCTCCATCCGTCAAAGTTGGTCCCTAGAAGAGTGTGGCCCTTTTTGATGCAGTTGAAGGCAATGGCTGCCGGTGGTGTGGGCTCTTTTGCGTTCTGCCATTCAGTCGAGTGGCTCCACCTCGCTTATTACATTGGTTTGGGTAGCTTTGAAAGCACCTATGCCATGTTCCGCTCGCCTGCTCCATCTATTCTCTATGGAAGCCAAAGCCCCAAACTTTGCTTTCTTTGTCTTGGATTTCCATGAGCATGCCCCTGCTCTAAATCACCCCTTAGATATCATCCAAGTGATTTTTTGGACTGCATTGAACTCAGCTTCCGCCAACCATGCCATTTGGTCTGTCCAATGGAGACAGTGGAGCAGATCTATAAGATGGCATCTTTGATTAATGTGATCCTTTGCTGTAACCCATATGAAAATGGAATAACTTTATAATTATATTCACTTACTTGGGTCTTGTTTCTGATCCTGTCATCATTTCAGTATCTACTCTGGTCTCAGTGGCCACCGTTACCCTGTGATGGAACTAGTTATCCCCAGCTATCCTGTTCCTCAGTTGGTGGATGATCATCCCATGGAGAATGCATTCTGACCCCTCACCCAAAATGACTTCATTCCCTCCAAACCAGTTCTTCCACCTGATTTGGCTACTATTTCCACTAAGTTGGCAGAATTGAGTGCAGTTGGCAAATATAAAATTTTGCTTACTTTTTATTACAACTTGAAAATTAGGATTTGGCACACCAGATGTCCTTCAAGGCTCTGGTTAATACAGGAGCAGGGAGTATACTTCATGAGTCTGAACTTAGCCCAGCAGCTAGACTTAGACTTGGACCTGGGTCTGGAGGTAATTGTCTTGGAACGTGCTGATAATATTAAGACTGACCTGGAATTTTGAGTGATTTACCAACCAAACCCCAAGCCAGAATGCCGCAGGCACAGCCATCCAAATTGACATGTTGAATATGAGAAGACTGGCTAATAAGGATCAGCCAAGGGGTACTCATATTGGGAATCATCACACCTTTAATTTATTTTTTTATAAAATAAGTACAGCCAAGTTTTTTGGGTTTTTTTATCTTTATATAAATTAAAGGGGTGGAAAATAAAAAATAGTTACAGAGGTACCTGTTGGTGACTGCTGCCTAAAAGCTTGCTGAGAAAATTTCAATTCATGTGCAACTGCTGATGGGAATAAACTCAAAAAAATCTGAAAAATTGGGTCCTCATATTTATTTTGCAACCAACTTAAAACTGGCCTGATCAGCTAAAATCAATTTGAGCTTGTTGCTCAAAATTTTTTCACACATGCATTTTTTGCTGTTGGCGTCATTTTGGGTGGCTGGAAGGTTGCGCCCAGGGACAGGCCTTTAAGGCCAAGCCCAATTGGTGGGAAAGGGGTTGGCCGCCCCATACCTGTTGGGACAGGTGTGTCTCAGACACAATGGTGGGTTCTCAGTGGGTTTAGGGTGTTTCATGCAATTTTGCCACCTCTCAGAAAACCCTTCAAATTTTTTTCACCTACTTGATGGAGGATAAAGCAGGGAGGGGAACTGCAACCCTCATGGGGTACGCTGTGATTCACCTCTCATCCACCAAATGGGCTAAAATTGCCCTGGGAGATGAAAAATATGGGTGCCAGTTTTTGCCCTTGATTGAGCGGAACAGGAATTGGTCCTAATTTAAATATAGGGTTCCTTTCTCAGACTTACAGTGATGGTTGCGTCATCAGCCTCCAAGCTGTCTTTCAGAGTGCAGCGCCCTGTGCCTTTTTTTTAAAAAAAGTCTAGTTTCTGAAATTGCTTTTCTACAATGACTGACCTAGTTTTTCCAGTAATTTTGGGGGTGGTTTGGTGGCATCACTATCACATAAGAATCCACATGGATTTTAGATCGCTGTCATTTGTCAACGCCCAGGTGGAGGGCGAGTTTCCGCTTCTTCACATCCTCACCAAAGCTTGGAACTACAGCCCCATAATGACCCTCATTTCCCCTGTAGGCCTTCTTCCAGGTTTCCCCGCCGCATTGATAGCCTACCAGAGCAGTTTTGATTCATAAAAAGTCAACCACCTTCCACCGCATACTGAAACTAGTATGAAGTTCCAAATTACAGTGGCTGTGGTGAATATCAACTGCCTGCTGTACCCATATACAGCAGAGAAAGATTCTGCCCTCGATGCATGGTTAGATTACATGCTCAAAAAAAAGTTGATTGTTCAAGGAGATGTTTCCAGTTGCTTCATTCATCATTTTTTCCACAAAGGCTGATTGTTTGCTCCGCCCTGTGTGGATTAGCCACCTTAATAATATAACAGTACATGTCCTCTACCCACTCCTGCTAGAGCAAAAAATTAGCCAAGTGGTTGCAAAGTCATGGTTATTTTCAAAACTTAACCTGGTAAATGCCTTCAATAAAATCTAGGTGGCGGAATTCCAGTAATGGCTCACCGCCATCCAGACAAGAATAGGAATATTCCAGTTTCGTGTTATGCCTTTTTGGGATAAAGAATGCCCCTGCGACATTCCAGTATATGATTGATAGTGTGCTAGGTGACTGAAAGTTCAACTGTGTGGTAGCATACATTGATGACATCCTGGTTCACTCCCCCTCACCCAAACAGCACGTGGAAGATTTGAAGGCGGTGGTGGCCAACCTACATAAGGCAGGTCTGTTTTTCAAGCTGTTGAAGTGAAAATTTTACTGGGATGAAGTTACCTTCTTGGGTAATCTTGTCTTAAAAGATGGGTCTGCCATTCCTCCCAGAAAACTGAATGCTATCTGCAAGTGGCCAACTATGACAACCCAGAAGCAACTGAGAAGCTTCCTGGATATGATAATTTCTCTTAAGAAATTCTTCCCCACTATTTTGCAGTTGACCATACCCCTGCTCTCACTCATGGGCAAAACTGTTCCATTCCGCTGGGCGCCCAAGTGCCAGCAGACATTTGATTCAATAATGGAGGTGTTCTTGTCACTTCTGTTCTCAAGCATGCGGATACTCCAAATCCTAAATCATAGTGTTAAATGCATCTTTCACCGCAGTGGGAGCTGTCTTGCTCCAAGAGCACAATGGGCTGAAACACTCAGTTGTATATTTTCCTGCAAGTCTATTTCCACAGAGCAATCCTGGGCCATCTATGATATGGAGCTGGCAGCTGTGGAATGGGCCTTGACCCACTGGCAATATCTCATGAAGGTTTCCCAACATGAGGTTACTGTGCATACAGATCACCAAGCTCTCCTATATCTCTACAAGCCATAGGAGTTGGCACACCAGCAGGCGTGGACCTACCACAACTTTTGCAGCTTTAATTCCAAATGTTAGTTTGTGAAGGGAGTGCTGAATGTGCTTCCTGACTTTTTAAATTGTAATACTGCGCTTTTTCCTGGTGGAATAAGACGAGGTGGATCTCATCACAAATATTCCACCAACTCAGATTTTGGACATCACTCCTCCCATTGTCTCAGTAGCAGATTTAGGTCCAGATGCGCCCTCAGTATTGAGTGTTCTAGCGGCCCAGATTGCATGTGTGGAGGAGTTGGAACTTTTGGAGAAGCTATCACTTCCAACTCTAAGCTTTCAAACTATTCTCTGGCTTAATGACTCATCTAATTCACGTCACGTCTGTGGGCCCGCCTCACCTCCAGGCCAAAGTCATATAAGCCCATCATGATCCCCTTCACTAAATCACCAGGGAACAAAAAATGCATCAATTTAGTTAAGTGGACTTTCAATTTGTCCAGGATTGTCAAAGGGCATCCTGGAATGGATCACCATTTGTGTAACATGCATGCAGGCCACATTTGAACACTAAGTTAAGAACGGTTTCCTGCATCCTCTGCAGTAGGCGGAGGGGCTGTGGATGTCAGTGTCTGAGGATTTCATTGTTGAGCTGCCAAGCTCCAATGGGTTCAGAGCGGTCATAGTGGTCATAGACTAGTTAACTAAATTTTCTCTTTTTATCCCTTGCTCCTCCACCTTCACCTCTGAGAAGACTGCCCGCCTGTTCATAAGGCACATATTCTCTAAGTTTGGCCTACTTCAGGAAAAATCAGAAATTGCAGTACATAATTTATAGAGAAGTTTTGGAAAAAAACTATTAGTGATTCTGAAAATTATGCCATGTCGCTCCACCATGTACCATACTCAGTTGGATGGTCAAACTGAGCGTGTTTCAAATTTGGAACAATACCTTCAGTTTTACACTGCAGCCGCTCAGGATATATGGGTAGACAATCTTCCACTCACCCAGTTTGTGTACAATAATGGAACTCACGCATCCATGGGCTTCTCCTCTTATAAAGCCACCTTGGGGTATAGCCTGTCATTTTTGGTTGGTCTGTGCCTCCACCTGGAGGTGTCAGCTGCAACCAACCATTCTCATCACATTGTGCCACCCAGTCCTTAGTTCAGGAACACCTGACCAAGGCCATTAGTGACTATAAACATTTTGTGGACCAAAAGTCTCTTCCAGCGCATGAGATTAAGGTGTGTTGCATGTCATGTGGGATAAGCAGCAATTGCACATGCGGGTATTCTCACGCAAGTTTTTAAGCAAATGCTCAGGGCCCCATTTGGTATAATAGGACCTGGGAAATGGCGCCTTCAACTTGAAGTTGCCAGATCATTGGAAGCAACACTCCATTTTCCACGTCTCACAGTTGTTTCCGTTCAGAGGAGCAATTCCATTGGAACAAGAACCCATTGTTATTGAGGGATTTATGGAAGCTGAAATCAACATGTAAACTTTTGGTAAGTTTACTGCACAGGTTGATTGTAAAATAATGTTACAAGCACTAGTTGTATGAGGACAACTAGAAGCTTTTCTTCAAAATAGGTGGCAAAAAGTCCACTCTGGTAATTGTAATTGGGTAAACCAACTAGAAACCTTTGCTTCCTTCAATATTCAATTTAGAAGTAAATATAAATATATTTCAGTTGAATTCTAATTTTTATTAGAAAATGCTAAGGGGTTTTTATAGGCAGAAGGCGGACAACTTTTCATTAATTTTCTGAAAATCAACTATTCAATCCCCTGAAACTTCTAACCCTTGGGATTAACTTCTGATAGTAGCAAATGTCTTCATCTTAGTTAATCCCCACAGTGTAACCTTTTACTGATCGACAATTATCTCCATGTGTTAGAGCCTGTACACAGATTGTCTGGGGCCATGTTACTTGATTACTACTACTAGCTACCACCAAAACAAGCATTAAAACGCTTCAGTAGCTTCATTAAAACGACCCTAATCATTCAGCGCCTCTGCTATAATGATTCATTATAGAAATCTGACTATTGACAATCAGGCCCTCATCAAATTTTCTAATTGACATTGTCAGGAATAATGCTTAATGAATTATCAATCAAAACAATTGTCATATTATATTCTTTGATGGATTTCAACTATAATTTAGTCGGGGATGATCCCTGATGAAATAGCAGTCAGATCTCATCATCAGACTAGGTCCTTTGGTCAATCACAACTAATAATTTAGTTAGGGGATGATCCCTGACAAAATAAAAATCAAAACCAACCATCAGATTATATCCTTTGATATTTATAACTAATAATTTAATCAGCAACCATTGCCAAACAATCAGTTGCTTTAGCAACGTCAATTTCTAATTGGTAAGTGAGATAGATAATGTGGTCAACCAAATTTCCAACATAACACCATTTTGCTTTCCTAGCGCTTATGAAAATCTGTTCATTATTTAGTTGCTTAAAGGGCTACCCAGCATATGAGAATAGCTGGAACAGCACTCAGGACTGCGCAAACTGATCAAAACTTGTTGGAGCTTCCAAGCTGCCCCCTGATGCTCCTCCAACCTCCCCCTGAAGTTCATGATGCTGATTGCGATCAAGTTACCCTAAGGCCCATAAGAATGTTGTTCTTACCCAGTTCCCCAGGTGTGGCTCTCCCCCTCTAGAAAAAGGGAAGGTATTGTGAGTCTGGTAAAGCGCCCCTTGCGCTTAGACTGGGTGACATTCCCTTTTGCTTCTAAGAAGGGTCCAAAATGGCTGGCTGCCCCCTTGTCTATTAAGGCGACCTCGCCCATGTGGTGGATGAGTGGTGGGTTAAGGCCTACCCTCTAAAAGTTCCGCCGCCCATCCCTGTGTTGACAATCAAAAAATTGTTATGTAGATCAAAAACATCTGTATCAAGGTTTCTGCAAATAAAATTAACGCATAATGGACATGGCAAGTCCCCCCTTTGGGCCATCTAGAACTTGGCAAAATTAGTCAAAACCAATGAACCTTCCCCCTCCACATTAAAACCTCAATCCTCTAAACCCCACAAGTCTGAACGGCGCCAGAGCAATCAGGTGCAGGTGGGTTGGGCATCTTAAACCTATTCCTGACTATTTGGGATCAACCCTATGTGTGATGGTCTTGGGAGGCTCCCATCACTTGTTGAGTGAGATGTTGCTACTCAAATTATGTAATTATGGCATAATTGTGATTCAGGTGCCTGAGGACAAACTGATGGGGACTTGGCCCACCGCTGACCCCTCATATTGGTTTGATTTAAAACCTCCCACTCAAAGTTCCACTGGTTTAGGTCATTAAACTTGAGTCCCCCATTCTATGCAACCCAACGCTATTCCACAAATCGGCCTACCATATAAGCAATTGTCCCCCATAGGGATGATTGTCAGTCAATCTTTTTAGTATAAACCCAATTTTTAAACAATTTTTACTTGTAGTAAATTGGTCTTTTCTGGCATCCCTGACGCCCGCCAATGTAAAACTATGTGTCATGCAACTACTGGGCCATTGCTGGCATTTTAACAATTTTGCTACCATCTTCCGTTAACTGGGCTTACCACGCTCTGGATCTTCTAAGATTCACTCCAATGACAAAGAGATCTGCCACCATAACCTCAGCATTTTGTGGGTGGAGCTGTCTCTGCTCTGGGAGAAAATCTGCACCCTTAATAATGGTTCTATTCCAATATCCTTGCAGTGGGCTCCAAACCTGCCATCCTAATATGATAATTCTCTCACCCAAGCCTGTGGGCTCTGGGGTTGCAACAGCCCGCTTTTTCTGGGTTGCTCTTTATTTTTGTATCCCATCAGTGCTTGTTAATCACCTACCTCTAGGCCCATCTAAACATCATCTGAGCAGCAGTGCCTCTGGCATTCTGACTCACATTTTTGGTGCTCTTGCATTCTGACTGGCAGGCCAGTATAAACCTTATCTGCTATTTTCCTGACAGTCACCCAATTATAAATTTTATTCTATAAGATCTACAGCAGTGTTTAAGTATTCTCTTGCTTCATTTTATTTTATAATTGGTAAATTGATCAGCAAGGTTTTTACTTTGGTGACAATCCATCAGTGATACTGATGGCCTCATTAGCAGAATAAGTATCTTGACCGGAGTAATTGTCCATGGGTGAATGGTTTTTTACTACAGCAACTTGGAAGGCCTAGCTGGAAGTACCTAATTTTGATGGATACTAAGGGTTTGTATGCCTCATGTGATCTTCAAAACTATATAGCTATAATACCTGGATCACTAAAGTATTATAAGATATTATATTTGGAGGATAGTTTTTACTAGAAAATGATATTCTGAGGATGTTTCTTCTTAATAGATATTAGAATTTATAAACTTAATGCGCAACATATTTTTAACTATAAATACATTTATATGATGTTAAATTATCCATCTGAAATATATAGAAACTTCTAAAATATTTAATAAGTTCAAATGTGACTTGTTTCCTTGAATCATGTATTAGACAGTGAGACAAGATCTTCACATGTCAAGTTCTAGTAAGTCTTCTTCCTGGTTGTAAAGTGTTTTTAGACAACACCTATGGATCTGCACTTTATGAATGAGCCTGGATTTAGGTTCTGGCGATAATACACATTCCTAAATGTTAGGTTGACTTGGCTATCTTGAGTTCAGAAAAGTCACTCTCCATCTTTAACTAATATCATAATCCAGTCATTAATATGAAACCACAACTTAATAAAAGGTATAGTCAGTGCAAAAAACAAAGCTCAATAAGCCTGTGAGTATAATGAATGTAACTTTCTTGATCTTAGAGAGGTTATGGCAATTCCACAACTATAGAAAAAAAAAGAACATGCTATTAAAATAAATGAAAATAAAAAACTAATAAATGGTTTAGAAAACTAAAGTGACTTAAAAATAAAAAAAACATATCACATCATAAAATGTCCTGTAGATCAAGAAGGCCATGACATGGTTTCAAAGGAGGAGTTTATGACCAAGTAAAAAATTGGAGTCTAAACCAGGCGTAGCTTTAATTTAAAGTGGTCCAGAATTAAATGATGAATTAATAGAATCTGCATAAAAATAAAATTTATATGATGCCAATACTTTTTTGAGATCTTTTTTGAGGAGGGGTTAAGGCAAGTCCAGACCAAAGGTTCATCTGATAAAGTGATATAAGTTTTAATGAAAAAGCTGCCAACAGAGACTTGTCTAGTAAAAATTGGCTATAAGTTAAATTAGAGAAGGGGCAACTTCATATCATCGTGAACTAAGCCAAAACAGGCCAATAATATCACCTTACCATCCATAGTAGTACCATAGCTTAAGTAAGCTTTAACTTATGTTTTTTTATTTTAGATATATATTTTCAGATTTGGTAACATTATGTCTGGAATGAGACTCAATTCACTCTATTTCAATATAACACATTGAATAATTTTTTATAGAGTAATTTTTGATTTTCAAGGCCATTGATATATACCATCTAGTACTAAAAAAAAGGCCATTGATATAATTCAAGCAACCCCATCACGTGGCCTCTTGGTACTAACCTGAGAATACTTGGCCCTTACTAATGTTAGTCCAAGGTATTTTTAATATTAGGGAGGGCGGCCAACAAGATACATTTGGCCTTTTGAAATCTCTTCCTTGTTCTTACAGCATGTACACATAATTATATAATGGGACTTGACAAAGCCATATATCAGGAAATATTTTCCTAAATTTAAATGAATCAATTAATGCTTACAAGGAAAATGCTGATTACAAGTGCATAATAGAACCTAATTTATAAGCAGAGGAATTTTGATGCACAATTCCAAACATAGTTAAATCAAACAGATAATTTAAAAATATATAACAAAAAAGTGTATTCCCTTATTGGGTACTGAAGGGAAAACCAAACAGCCTAATAACCAGACATAAAACTAGCCTTATAAATGCAACCTTTTAAATAAGCTATCTTATCAATAAAGAGGAAAACCTGCAACCCCAAGTCTTTTTTATGAAAGGTGTCTTTGAATAATAAGTAGAAGGTAATAGTATTTTAAGTTAAGATGGCACCTGAAATATCAAGTAGCATGGAAAGGCTTTCTGAATCTAAATCATAAAGTTCCTTAAACAGGATTCCACGCATGTACAAGAAATTTATTACCTTTCACAAAAAATTCTGTAGGGGTTTCTGACACAAATATAGTTTTAAAGGACCCTGCACCCCTTTTGTATTAGAGAGATACTAACACCTGGGCTATGTCTTTTGCTAAGCTTAATGACTTGGGGCATACCCTAGATGAACAAATTGTAGTAGCAGCCCTTCTATTTGATACATTCCACCTCCCAACCCATCCCTAATCCCAAACCTATTACTGTTACTAGATCAGCAGAGTATTATGTACTTGAAAATACAACAACTATGTTTTATCTTAAAGATATATGAAGTATATGCAATAAAGGTAAATTTTCCCTTTTAAACCAACAGCTCAACCTGTATAAACATTGGTTGTGAAAAGTTTGATACTTTGTGCTGTCCTAGATGAAAAATTGTTACAATTCCTGTTACTGTTAGTATAAAGTTAGACAAAAATGGCAAACAGCATGATTAAAACATGCTAACAAATGCCACAAATGCTAAGGCAGAATTGGCTGATCAAACTTCAGTCTTTCCTAATAAAAACGCTGAAGTTGAAAAATTAACTAAAAATGAGTGTTTAAGAATAAAGCAGATATTCAATGCATTTGATTGTACTAATCATTTCCCATAATCTCTTAGTTATAATAAATTTCATCTCAATCTTGTAGGTTATAATGTTATTCAATTTCTTATTTTTTAATAAAAAATTAAAATTTAAAATCATTTTTCACTTTTATAAATAAAGAACTTAATTTCTTCCCAACTTTCAGATAATGAGCTTTAAGGGGTTTTAAAAATTTTATCCCTTGGGTTGATTAATGGAGGTCAACCCTATTAATCTTTCTACTGCACAGGTTCAATTTCCTTATGCACCTCGCATTGTAAGAATATATAATCTGATAATAGTATGATGACTATTATATATAGTTGAGTTAGAATTATTTTCAGGCCCAACGCTTCAGCTGGTATTTCCAACTAATACTTGATATCATACTTGTAGGGATTCATTCCCTGTAATCCTGTCCACTCAATCTTCATTAAGATCATCTGATGGCAGTCTCCTTCAGCCCAACACACAGTTGGCAGCAATCCCTTAGCTGTGGTTCCCTTCATCTCAAGATCCCCACTCAGATCTCTACTCTTCTCTGAGAGTCTACTAGTTATTGCCTTCTGCAATAATATCCTTGAGATGGAATCTTCACGCTAGATGCTGATAGTCTAACTATTACTGAATCTACATTAAAACTAATAGTGTTCTAAAGTAGTAATGTATAAGTGTATATGTGTTTTTAACTATGTTTTTTATCTATATTTTTATCTATGGTTTTTATCTATCTTTTTTTCTATCTTTCTATATTAGAGTGAATCTAAAAGAATTTATAGGGGATTTAGATGTCTAACCCTCAGTTGACACCTCTTCAATGAAATGGCAGCTGTTACTGTTGAATCACCCTTCCTTGTCTTGGCAGCGATGGTCTTCCCCATCCTGTCTAGGATTCTGATGTTGGACATCCTCGAGACCTCAAATGGAAAGAGTTGGAAACATGTCCCTAACGTTTTCCTCTCGATCCAAGTGAATCAACCATAATTGGCTAGCAACCTACTTAGGTAATGGGACTTTTTACCCATTATGGCAGGTCACTTCACCATCTGATCAATTCACTAGTTGCAGGCAGCATCACTCGCCTCGCAACTCATTAAACATTCCCAATCAGTCGGTGATGAAACCTGACCAATCCCAATCAGTACACCTGATAGTTAATCACTATCAGATGCCCCTATTTTGTCAGCCGCTCCAACCAATGAGATATTAGGTATTCATCCATATCAATTCCCAATGGATACGACCAGACAAATATCCTAAAATCCCCCAAATGTAGTTCTTCCAAAATTTGGGTCAAACGATTTCCAATTCACTTTGCTTTAGAGAATTTTTCCCCTAGCAATACCAGGTAATCTAGCAGGCTGGGAATATGGGCAAAAATCCCAACAGGGTCCAAAATCTTTACTATGGGTTAAAGTGGTGTGTAGGTCAATTGTGGTTACTTCTTTAGTTAGTATTAGCAAAATTATGTATGAAACCAAAAGAAAAGCCACCATATCCCAATCATACAACTTCATTTAGTCTCCTCTTCAATAATTATCGCCACTTAAACCATACCACATCCTATCATAACAGCGGTACCTTATAGCCTGAGGCTTTTGTCCTAGGTGCTTAGGAATTCACAATGGATTAAGGTTCTTCCCAGCGTGCCAGTATCCTAACAATTTCCAAATGCAGATGCTTTATGCAGATTTCCACTTTTGCTACAATGAGATTACCTCCAGACCACGAAAAAAGTAATTTAAGTACTTTTTTAAAGGGATACACCTTAAAATATTGGAGGCTGATATCAGTATCTTGACATACCTTCAGAAACTAAGTAAGAAAAGGATGAAAAGTAATTAAAACTAAAATCTAGTCAACATACCCAACATTGGATATACTATTAATTGGTTGAAAATTATGAAAAGGAAGTGTATGCAAAATTAATAAGCAATACTCCTAAATATAAGATTTAATTGATAAGTACCTTAATTTCTAATGAATAAGGGATTCCTAATAAGTACTTTTCATAGAGTCAGCCAAAGATAGCAACAATAATTCCTCATCTAAATAATAAATCAAGGACATCAGTTATTAGGACTTGTAAATGATCTTAATACCCATGAGATACAGATGCATTAAGATTGGAAATGCTTAGTGAAGCTATAAATGAGATGAGTAACTATATGCTTAATGAAACCAATGATAGATTAATTTGTAAAAGATATAGTACAATGGTCATTAATACAAAGGATTAGATTGTAAATAAACTACAGTGACTAATCAAATGTTGATATATCTGATAACAATAGATCATCTTTAAAAACTCAAAAAATCATGTAAACAATCATAGTTAATATGGATATTATGTCTCTTAATTTTCATAAATAAAACAAGCTACATTTGTTAAAAAAATATTTGATTGCAATAAAAAATATTAGTTTATTAAAGTATGGCCCTTCATAATGTTAAAAAAGATCTTATAGACATTCTGAACACATCAAGAATTATCAGTTCCATTTTAATCAAAAATCCAGCCATATGCAGAAGATTGATAATTGACAAATAAATCTATTTCAGTTTCTATTTATCCTTCCTGATTTCATCACTTCTTGGTATTAAGACCACATTTTTATCAAATGAAGCTATTTAGGGCATACAATATTTAAAAGTTTATTTTCTTTTATTTCTTGAGAGAAAAAATAGAACTCCAATAGCTGGACTTAGTAGTTTAAAGAAGAAGTTGTACTTGTCCTTATTAGGCTTGAGAATACAGTTCCGCTAGTATCCAATCTTAAAGTAAACAAAGTCTATCAGGTCCACTGTTGCAAAAGCATCATTAGTGTTTAGCCTGAAATTAGCAGATTTTGTACTGAGTATGCCTGTCAGGGAATTGGCAGATAAAGTTTAGACTGGCCTGCCAGTTAGGATGCAGAAACACCCAAAAGGCAAACCAGGATACCAGGGGCACTGCTTCTCAACTGACGTTTAAATGTGTTGAGAGATAGGTAACCAATGAGTGCCGATGGGCTATGAACATTAAGATCAGTCCAGCAAGAAACCAAGCTGTTGTTTCCCAGGGCTTATGTGCCTGGGCGTAGGAAAAGTGGGACTTTATTAGATGGTTTAGTTTTCTCAATGGGAAACTGGGTATGACAACATTGGCAAGGTTGTAGATTCTTGCCTGGAGTGGGGATAATTTTGTCCATAAAATGCTGAGATCCTGGTGGCAGATTGCCTTAGCGATTGGGGAAAGCTCCATGAAGTTCTTGACATGATAGGTCTAATTGGCCGTGGTGTGGACCAATGTCACTAACATAACTGGGATAGTCCAGTTGGTATGAGGCCTGAGAGGCCACATTAAAGGTGTCAATAGGGTTTAATAAAAAAGGTGAACAAATAAAATAAATTGGAGCATGGGGAATTTTTTTAAAACTTTAAAATAAGAACTCAATTATTAATTTTCCCAGTGTGTTACAACTGTTTAGATGACAATTGATTGGGAGATAGCTTGGGAATACATGGGATCAGAGCCCTCAAAATATTGGCCTAACACAGCGAACTTTGAGTTGAGGGGAAAACTAACTTTTTTGGAACTGACTTTGAAAGTGTCTTCAGAGGGCCAAGTCATTATCATTTCATCCATGGATGCCCTAAATTGCAGATTTGCTGTGATTCCAATGATTTGAGCGTGGTTTTTTTCCCAATGGGCAATGGGAGCCTCCCAAGGCCACCCCATGTAGGAGTGGTACTAAGAGGTCAGGACTGGGTTTGGGGCGCCCAGCCAGCCTGCACCCATTTGCTCTGGAATCCATTTGACCTGGTGAGATTTTCTGGATGAAGATTATATTTCTATTGGGGAGGGTTCAGCGCTGGCGGCTACTTTTGCTGATGACCCAATGCCATCAGCAAGGTTTACCAAAAGTTTAATACTAGACGCTTTATTTGCTAAAGGTACATGACCGTCAGGCTTTGCTGCTGATGGTTTGGTGCTGTCAGGCCTTGATGCCAAAAGCTCATTGCCATTAGACACATTTGACCCTTTCACCCCATGTGGATGCCAATTCTCTGATAGCTTGACACAAATTCCTTTAATTTGCTGTACCAATTCATTTGAAGTCAATATCAGGATAGGTGGAGGAATCCTCAAAGGGTAAGCTGTGGCATGCCACTAGTCCACCACTTGGGCAAGGTCACCTGGGAGATGAGAGGGGCAGCTGGTCTTCTTGGACATTTTTGGATATAAAAGGAGTGCCACACAGTCTAAGCAGAGGGGATGCTCCCCTGGACTTACAATGCCAGATCTATCATACTATTTAAAAAATCTGAGCCATATCTATATTTACTTAATAGGATAAATCCCTTTTCATGGTCAAAATGACACAATAATTTTAACTCAAAGTTCAAAAATACCTTCAAAGGTGAATTTGTGCCACTGAAAAAATATGAGAAAGTTATAATTAAACCACTAGCATTTTAATTTGACTTTTTTTTGTTTTATCATTTTCAGTTTCATTTCTGGAAAAATAGTTTAAATGAGTCCTTAGTTATGAGCTTTATTAAGTGTGCATTATTGTCAATTTTGGTAGTATTAACTATTGGCTCAATTAAGTTCTTAGATTGTATGCTAGTCTATAGCCGCTTTAAACTAGGATATCTTTAACTCTAGAAAAATCTTAATCACTAAAATTGGAAGAGACTTACTCATATGTCTTTCTATAATTATTGATTGCATAAAGACTCTTTTGACACTTTTACAATAAGCAATAATTGATTATATCTCTCAATAGCCTTCTGTTATTCCACTTACTTGTCCACTGCTTTATTCCTAAGATTTAGACGCATCATCTTAAAAATTATAAACATTATCAATATAATTCTGATTTGGTACTATGTACCCTGCCATTTTTTAGTTATCAGAGGGATAAAAATCCTATAAACAGTTGTTGCATTAAAAAGTTACTAGGGTTAAGAATCACTATCTTGTTATGAGTTGCCCATCCAAGATAAATTTAAGGAATAAGCTGTGTAAAGCTTTTTGCGAAAGCAAGGCAACTGATTTGCACATACTTAATTTAAATTTTCTACTTTGTATAAATTATAAAGATTTATATAACTAGATATTGATCCTGATATAAATATCTTAGTTAATATCAGAAATGGTATTACAGAAAATGAGATGATAATACTTTTAGGTTCTATATGGTAAAGTACTCATAATACTAAAGTTTGCTTACAAATAATCTTTAAATACTCATATAAACCAACATTAGGAGAAGGCTATGCGTGCTAATTTAAAATTTATTAAAGATACCCCATCTTGTACACATAGACTATATAACTCTTTTATAAATTCTTGCATCTATTTAGATCCTTTATATGTCTTTTTTATAAGCATATCCTTTGAATATAACTTATAAATACTATACCTTAGACAGTATCTAATAAATCTAGAGTATACAGATAATCAATCAGATACTATGTAAAACAACCCATCATTTTCAACTCAAGACAAATTAACTTGCTATTGTCTTCAATACTTAGCATAATAAAAGTTATATTAGATACTGGCTCCATAAACTAACTTCAGATGCTGACCTACCTAATGACTTTGTCATAGGAATACAAAAATAATTTGTTATAACTATATATAATGATGCCAAGGGTGGTTAGCCGAGCGGGTAAAACTTCTTCCACCCCTAGTGCAGGTTTTGAGTTCGAAACCTGTACTGGCTAGAAAACATTCTCGGTGTGGTATATTTGTCCCAAGGTTGACCCACCTCGAATAATTTTTATATATATAACTAGTCGATTTACCCGTGCTTCGCTACGGTGTCTATAGAAGTTCAGATATTTAAATTTATTAATTTAGATTTTATATTATAGATAAACAAAACCACTCAGCCAAATTTTATTGCTCAATCAAATCAACCAAAAACCACCAACCACTCAGGTAAACCTAACTAAACTTATCAAATCAACCAATAACTAATCACCCCTCAAAACCAAACTGGTTCCTATTGATTCGAACAAAAGCCATCAACCACTCGGCCAAACAAAAAAACCTATCGAATCAATCAAATAACACCAAACTGCTACCCGAAACATCTCTTTATACTTAAAATCATTGAGTATGTGACATATCTTTCAAACTACTAAATCAACTTCTACTTAACTTGCCAAAAGTATTTTATTAATTAGGTGAACCAAATTAGGCAGGTTTTTAAAATATATATAAACTTAACATCCAGATACCCATGCTTCGCTAAAATATTTGAAGTTTATCAGATGATAAGCTCACACTGACAGCCTATAGGCTGTGCCAACGCTACTCTCGAGCCACTCGGACTAACAGCTTCGCTGTTGCCCTTGTGGCTGGTGAGCTGATTATCCTAACCACTTAATCTATTTAACTCTAATACTGATTTTTGTTGAGTTTCAGGTGAGTAATTTGGTGAATTATTAGATATTATTCGCCAATTTTCACCCACTCACCCAAATAGATTAAACTTATCAGACTCGATTAACTTCAGGTGAGCAATTTGGTGAATTATTCAATGATATTTGTCAATCTTCACCCACTCGCCCAAATAGATTGAACCCATCAGGCTCGATAATTTCAGATTCGCTAAGATTCGCCAATTCTCACCCACTCACCCAAATAGATTGACTCAATCAGACTCGAAGGTTTCAGATTTCAGTCAGCCAGTCAGTGAATGAAATTTTTGAGTAGATGACGCCACTAGTATTGATGGTTTTCTTATTAGATTGATGTTGTCCTGTTCTTTTAATAAGTTTTAACTTTGTAGTTTTTATAGTTCTGAATACTAACTTTATCCAGTAGAACTAGTTTACATTATCAATAGTTTAAATTTTAATCTTAATTCTACTCATTAGGGAGCAACATGAGACAACACATCTGATGAACAATTTAGATAATATATACATAAATAAATAATGTAGCATTCTAGGCCCTCACCTGGTTTTAAATAATATAAAAACAATGCATATTAGCTTTTTGCAGTTAAAATTTTAAAATATGAGAAGCAAAATAAAGCAATCTAATATATGAAAACTAACCCTATAGATTATGTAATTATAATTTATAAATTGCATAACATGAAAAACATGAAAAACATACTAGATCTTAAATTACAATGCATCTAGATCACAGCTTTCAATCAGGAATATATAGAGAAACTAAACTTGTTAATTATTTTGAATACTATAATAAAAAATAGCACATTGTAATATCATCACTTAATGCTATTTCTGTATTTTTCTAGCTCTCATATAAATTATCGAAACTGGTAAGATGAAATCATTATAATAAACAATTAATATCTTTATTCTCTGACTAGTCAACAGAACTAAGAAAATACATGACACCTAACTTTATAAATAGCATGTCTTTTAGCCAATAGGTTTTATATGTCAACACTAGATTATAAGCATAAAAGTATGAATAATCAATAGAACCCTTTTTGAAGTCAGCATCATATTTTAAACTGACTTATAACAGCCATTTGTAATATATATACTCAGCACTGTATAATCTTGAATTTTTAAATTAAAAAATTTTATTTGAGGTGGGCTGACCTGGGGATGATACCACACCAATTAAGGGGAAATTGAACTAATGAGAAAGGAGGATAAAACCCAGAAAACCTCCATGTGCAGCATATGATAGACCAGGAACTCCATGGACCACTTTTGCTATTTGCTATCTCAGTTTGGGGCATTGGTGCACAATACCAACGCAATCATAATTGTCCTCTACCCAAAGTTCATTGACTGAGATCAAACTCAGGGAGGCAGTGGTAGAGGGTCCATATTCTACCACTGGGGTATCCTCCCCTAGCAATATATGACCTTAGTTGCTTATAGTTTACACCTGAATTCAATTTATTATAAGCTCTAATTTTTATTTGTGAGAAAATTCTACAAGTCAGTTTGAAATACAGCACTGACTTCAAAAAGGGTTTTATTGAGTATTTATAATTCTTAAATCTTTCATACTTTTTAGTGCTTTTTATTAAAGTTCTTTTTCCTTTTTTGAAAAATCACTATTTCTTATAAAAATAAAAATTATTGTTCATATATATATATATATATATTAGATATATTTTCTTTTTTTAGTACTAGATGTTCCCAACCCAAGGGTATTAGATATATTTTCTCATAAAAAATATACCAAAAATGACCAAGCTTGGCACTAATATTTATGAGCATTGGGAACTGTCTTAATCTGTTTTTCCTTTTTAATTATTAAAAGATAAAATAAAACATTGATGAATCCCCCTTGGGTTGGGACCATCTAGTACTAAAAAAAGATAAAATAAAAGTTATATATAGAATGTATCAATGATATATAAAGTAAATTGGTAATCTTTATATTATTTTGGCTAAGTGGTTTGTTGTTATTTGGTCAATTTGATGGGCTCAATAATCTTGAATAAGCAGATAGTATTTTAATCAATTTATTAGGCTTGTTGAATTTGGTAAACAGTTGGAGGTTATTTGGTTAAATCAATAGGCTTACTAATTTCTGTATATAGTTAGTGATTGGTTGCTTAGATGGGTTCAATTAGTTTTGGTTAGGTGGTTGGTGGTTTTTAATTTAATTTGACAGAATCAATGGGTTACTATGCAGTTTGGTGCTTACTTAGTTAATTTGATAGATTTGATTATTGTAAACCTATCAAAGTCTATCTACTAAAAATGAAGACAGATTTAAAAAAAGACATCAGATTTAAACCTATCAAATCAAACAAGTACCTATCAATCACTTGCTGAAATGGTATACCAGTTCATTATATTATACTAGTGGAGCTACTCAGCATTGCTCAGGTTTATTTATTTCCAGCTGATTTGAACTGATTAATTTAAATTTTATATTATAACTAGTAAAAACCCAACTGACATTTTCCTGTATTTGTATATTTATTTATATAAAAATGGATGGTCTTTATGTAAATAGTATCTATAATGCATTGCATAAAAAGGTGGAAAAATGAAAGAAGACTCATGCTGATAAAAGTTTATTATTTTTATTGATACAAATAGATAATGAACTATATAAATTTTTTATGAATACTATATGTAAATGAACACTTTTTTGACTATTCCATTTGCTATATAATTGAACTAGCTTAAAATAATTGAAACTACTACTAACATCTAGTGTAATGCAAGTGGGTAAACAAAAAAATTTATTCCTTATTTGGTGTAAAGATGTACAGAGTTTCTAGGTTTTCTACTCTGGAGAAAGCAACATATAGTTTCCCATGTAGAAAACATGGATAATTCTAAATTTAATCTGGCAACATGCAGCAACTGCCCATAAGCTTTGTTGATTGTCATTGCAAAAGCAAGACACACAGGAAAGTGTAGTTTTTTGAATGTGAGGGAAAATTAGTGAGATCATTGGAATGCATGAAATCAGCACATCTTCTCCTTTACATTTGCCATTAATTTTTGTTGCTTCAATCACATTTGGCATCAGTTTTTTCATGGAAATTCTGGTTCTGTTGCACAACTTTGGTGGGTTCAGATTTCAAAGAAGCAGTATTGGTGAACCAACTTTCAAGTTTGATATGTTGGGTGGCATTCCAGGAGGCTCCAATGAGTTGAGAAATTTTACTGGATAATTAACAGCTTGATCCCCTTCTGTAACTGTGTCAATGGACTTGTATTCCATAACTGCACTAGGATTTTTCAATTAAATCTTATTATTGATTTGGTTGACATCATCATTTTTGGAACTAAGATAGCTCACTCACAAAGCCAATTTGTGATTTCTGAAGTTGTTAGAAATGTTTGGGAAAACCTTCTCAAGATATTAAATTGATAACGGAAGTTGACAGAAGTTTGATGGGAATGATATCTCCTGTGTTGCAGGATCAACTGGAAGTTTGCCACCGCCCATATCCAAAAGTTGATTGGCAAATGTTTGTTCAGAAACATGTCCAAGTAAATGCAAACACATCTTGATTGACAGTGTAATTTTCTTTACATGTCTCCAGAGAGCTGAATTCTTTAGGCATGAGTTCATCTCACCAGCTGGTGTTGATCTTGGAATGATGGGAAAAGTTTGATAGAAATCACCGGTGAGTAGGTCAGAGCTCTGCCCACTGGACGTTGATCACTTTGAAAATCTCACAGAGTATGATCAAGTGCCTCAAGTCCTTTCTTATGGGTTATGGTACATTCATCCCAAATACTAGGTTGGCATGTTTTCAATACAGTTGCCATTCCAGATGTTTTACTTATTTTGCAAGGAGGGTCTACAGCTATATTTAAATTCAATGGTAGCTTGAGAGCCAAATGTGCCATGCATCCTCCATTGAGTAGCGTTGCTGAAATCCCTGATGATGCCATAGCCAGAGCAATCTCATGCTTCATTTGAATTTTGGCAAGTATGAAATTGAGAAGAAATGTTTTCCTGTGCCTCCTGGTGCATCAAGAAAAATAAGCCCACCATTTGCACCTTGTACATTCTCCATAACTGTGATGTATGAAAGTTGTTGTTTGCTTGTTAAGAGCCTTCTCTGAGCCTCAATATAACTTATAGTGCATTGACATTGTATTTTTTTCTTACAATATGTCTCTATTGACAACATCATTTCTGTCACGTTCCAGTGAAAATAGCCCAAGCTGATTAAAAAAAAATTTGTGAATCAAGATGCACATATCCTCAAGTGATATCAGTGCTTCATTGAAAATGTCTTCCAAATACTGTACATCCAGGCTGGGGTTGTCTCTGCGTGCTCAGAGAAGTATGTCTTTGCTAATACTCTCTTTGTGTTTTTTTTCATAGATTTTTTGGATCATAAGGTGCACAGGTTGTCAGAATTTTATAAACAGGGTTCATATTTGGTGAGCATAACATGTTTCATATGCTTCTGCCAATGTGTTGTCCCAATGTTGATCATTTTCTAGCAAACCAAGTTTAAAACATGCTTCTCTGTATGTCTGACACACTTGACCATTGATGGTTTTGATTGCTTGAGGTAATGTTGGTCTTTTGGCCATGTGAAGCACCATTCACAAATAGCATTAAAAAATTATCTGTATAAACAGTATATACTCATCCCAATGCACCATAGAAAATATGCCAGGTATCAAAGAATGGCTGGCACCTCATTTTCTTCTAAAATTTCTTTGTCAATTGATTTCAAAATTTAATAGTGCAGAACTTCATGATACAGCAACGTTTTTTGCAAATTCATCAGTTGCACACAATTGGAAAAAAATGTCAACGTTGTGTTTGTTGGTTCTTCAGCTCTCTGGGGTGCATTATCTTCAATGAAGTAGACTTGTTGACCATTTTCCAAGTGAATACTGAGACTCATGACAGCAGGAAAGCGTTCGTGAATTTTAAATCAAGAACTTGCCATACAGCTTCACTAATGATAATATAACGTCCCATTTGAAATTGTTTGACTTCATTGATGGGTGCATTGAGATTTTTAAGTCCAAAAACTGCCATATCGCTTCCTTTATTAACATATTTACATATGTATTTGACTGACTTAACTGAGTTGCAAGACTCTACAATAATATGCACATTGAATGATTTAGAAAGCATAGGAGAGTAGGGCACAATTCATAAATTTCAATTTCAACGAAGCATTATTACTTTTAGTAGTTGTTGTATGTCCTCCATCATCTGGTTTTCTTATTCTGTACAGCGGATAACCATCAACACCAGTTTGTGCTTCTGGTAACAGCTAACGTGGATACTTTTTGGTGCATTTTCCATTTTTCATGCATGGCAAATGTGGGTTGTGTAGTCCATATGACGTGTAAATCATAATTTTTGACAATTTGAAATAATTCTGGATCTTCTGGATTTTGAAGCTCATCAGTAATGATATCATCAATTAGAGTTGATAAAACCTTTTAACCAACCAAATTAAGATATGAGCATGTGGTAGACCTCTTTTCTGCCATTCAATGGAATATATCCAGCAGCAAGTTTCTCCATATATATGGTTCTTAGTGATGAGATCCATTAAATGTATCAATTTATGTTTGAAAACTCTTGCTGTGAGGCCATGCTGATAGGATGATTGCTGGCCAGGAAGAAGTAAATTTTTGATTTCAGTCCAGTATGAATTGCATGTGAACGTGATGAAAAGTTCTGACCATCCATATTTACAAACATATATCAGAGCATCTTGAGCATATACATGCATGTGTCTTGGACTTCTAGTATAAGAAGCTGGAAGTATAACCATTTGTCCAATGTTAGCAACATTTTATCCTTTGTGATTGCATCTCACAAATGAATATACTCTTTGACTAAAGTTTTGATTGATTATAACAAATGTAATTGAGTTATTCACTTTTGACTTTAGCATACATATCAATGATGAATTGTTGGAAAAGTTGACAACAATTCAGGATGTGGTTGGATTGTTGTGCTCAATTATGATATAATATGCATAAAAATCCATACAACTGACATTTTTTGTTGTCACAGCACCTGTGACAGGATGAGTTTGATTTAATTCAAGATGATATCTGTGGTGGGCTAGTTAAGGTAAGCTGGGGCCTCCATGTGGCACAACTGGGGAAAGCCTGTGGAAACATGAGTGAGTAGCTAACACCAAAACCCAGAGAGGCACGTTGGTCCAGTCCTGTAGTGGCCTGAAAGAAGTGCTTGATGGTAGTGATGACTGTGCCAACCTGTTCTTGTAGGTATCTACCACTCCCTGAGGGGAGAATATAGGCAGGAAGAGGGGTACAAGTTGGGCAGAGCGCCTGTCAAACAACCTCTCCATGAGCTGGGGTTTCATGGGTGCGGACCCCAGGACAAGGGAGGGACAATCCTGGTTGGCTGCGCTTTGGTGCACCTGCCTACAATAAATGCCACAGTTTTTCAAGTTGGCCTGAAGCTCAGTTAGCTGCCTATTTGGTCTGCATGAGCCAGCTGGTAGCAAAATGGATCATGCAAGAAATTAAGGCTGATCTGAAAGGACTTCAAGGCTTCCTGGACAAAAAGGGGCCAGAGAGCATAACTTCACTAAAAAGCAGGTGAAAAGAGGGAAGGCTTCAGCTTCTCCCCCTCAGGGGCCTTAAACCTGGGGGTCATCAGGTCTTGTACCCCACAAGGGGGATGAGAGGCATATTGCCTGTCCTGGCTGGTGCAGACAAGCTTCCCAGTACTTAAACAGGGTGGGTTTATGTCAGTTTAGGGGGTAGCGTGAGCTACTCCCAATTGCAGTTGGGCCCATATTTTGAGTGGTGCTTAGATTTGCGCAGCCCTAGTGTGGTGGGGGGCAGTACTCCAGGCCTTCATCCTGCAATAGTTGCCCATACTAGGAGCCCCTTGAGACTTTTAAACTTGAAAAATGATATATGTCCTCTCCTCATGGAAACAGTATTGGATATTGAAGTATGTTGTATGATTGGTGTGTTTTAGCAGTACTTTCTTGGTTTGATCTCATCTGCTGATAACAATATCTCACTAAATAATCTCTGTTCTGACAATAACAGCTGTTACTTCAGGGGCCATTGGAGCATTAAAGCATCTTTCATGCTCATATAATGGCATTTTTCTGCCCTGATAATGACTTTCAAGTCATCCACTCTCACATTCTCCATTGCAGTTTTAAAATCTCTGATCAAACAGTTGTGCTCATGAAATAATGCTTGTAATTTGCCAATAATTTCCCCATTTGTTGTTTCACTAAATACGCATCTTTGATTAATCTTCTCCTCCACATTGTCCATAAAATAAATTTGAAAAAATTGTGGATCTTCTTCAGGCACTGGAAGAAGTGAACCAATCTAATGATACACTTGTCCTTGCACTTTGAATGTGGGCATGAAATTACCATATATTACAATATTTATTACTCTAAATGATGTCACTTGAAAGCATGAGTTGTATTTCTGAATAAGCTCTAGAAAGTGTTTGGACTCTTGAGTAGCTCCAGCTATTTAAGTTAGAAGTGGTTCTGGTGTCTCAGCCAGTGGTGGCAAATTGACTTTTCCATTGAAGCAACACATATCAGGCATTTCTTTCTGAAACTTCAAAGTGTTACAATGTAAGCACAATGTAGCCATTGGACTAATGACAACATCATGATGCATTTTGTAATCATAGTCTTTATTATAATTGAACGCCGCTTTCTTGAGATCAATTTTCATTCTTGATCAAGTATGCCTTGAGCTTTCAGCTTCATGTCATGTGTCTTGTTCTTCAGATGTTGCAGCAGCTCTTGAAGTAGAATCTCTTGCTCAAAGATCTGCAGCTCATACATCATGCTGTTGTAGTTTCAGCAGCTCTTGAAGTAGAAGCTCACACTCACTGGTTTTCAACTTGTGCATCTTGCTCTTCAGATGTTTCAGCAACTCTACTGGCTGACCATTGCTGTGCATGTCTGGTTGATCTTCTAATGGTTGCTTTTTTGGGTGGCATTTCACATAATTTCCAGTATTTAGTATTTAGTGTTGGATTTCAGGTTTTGCAAAGATGCTTGTTAGTGTATTTTTGCACCTAAACTCCAACAACTTGATTCAAAGGAAGGTTTTTCACCACTTGTAATAAAAATAATAACCCTTAAAAGGTTGATTTTTATGTTTTTTATTATATGCGATATCAGGGGATAAGAAGCAAACCCTATTCATAGTTGATGCTTAGATTTAAATTAACTTGGCTCTTGGACCAAGATAGGAATCAATTTGGTATTAGCTTTGAGCCAAATTAGAAAATATGGATGTTTGACCTATTGGAGCTCTTGAATCTCAGCTTGCTTTGATGGAATGGCCAATTTTAAATATATATATACCAACATCTATTTATATATAGATAAAATTCTTAAATTTATATTTATTACTATTTTGACTCATCATTTTTATACACTTTTCTTTAACTCAATGTCACATCTGTCTGTATGTATGTCTGTAATCAAATCTTACAAGCTCTATTTTAGACACTTATTGTTGACAAAAAATTCTGAAAATTTGCACAGATGTTGGTCTTGGATGACAATACAATAATCCTTCAAAAAATCTTAATTTTTATGTTCAAAATAAGAAAGTTTTATATATATCAAGTGAAAATTCTATATGTTTTTGATGCTAGTCAATATATAGTTATGGCTGAGCAGTTAGAATCCAGTTATTTTGATATCCTAAATGCTTTTGTTAAGTGGTTAGTGGTTATTTAGGTAATTAGCAAATTAATCTAAATAAAAACTTTAAGTCAAAAGTCCAATTGATTTATAATACTTTCTCTAGCATGATCAGCACAGCTTTTGGCTCTAATCTTAAATTTTATAAAAGGACAGTTGTTCAAATTCTGGCATAATTACATTAATAATATAAGCAAGTGTATATGTATGTGCGATGACAAGCCAAAACTACAGCATTTAGTCTTGAAAATTTGGATATAGGTGGATGGGAAATGGTTCATATGAAACTAAAAGCCAGATTTTTAATTTCATAATAAGACTAGCTGATTTACTTGTGCTTTGCTATGGTGTCTAAATTTCAGATATTCAATTTATTAATTTGGATTTTATATTATAGATAAACAAAACCACTCAGCCAAATTTTATTGCTCAATCAAATCAACTAAAAACCACCAACCACTCAGGAAACCTAACTGAACTTATCAAATCAACCAATAACTAATCATCCCTCAAAACTAAGCTGTGTCCTATCAATTTGAACAAAAGCCATCAACCACTTGGCCAAACAAAAAAAACTATCAAATCAATCAAATAACACCAAACTGATACCCAAAACATCTCATTATACTTAAAATCATTGAGTATGTGACATATCTTCCAAACTACTAAATCAACTTCTACTTAACTTGCCAAAAGTATTTTAATAAATAGGTGAACCAAATTAGGCAGGTTTTTAAAAATATATAAACTTAACATCCAGATACCCATGCTTTGCTAAGGTATTTAAAGTTTATCAGATGATAAGCTCACATTGTAGCCTATAGGCTGTGTCAGTACTACTCTTGAGCCACTCAGATTAACAGCTTTGCTGTTGCCCTTATGGCTGGTGAGCTGATTGTCCTAACTTTACTTATTCTACTTAAAACTATAATACTTAATTTTGTTGAGTTTCAGGTGAGCAATTTGGTGAATTATTAAATAATATTTGCCATTCTCACCAACTCACCCAAATAGATTTAACCCACCAGGCTTGATAACTTCAGATTCAATAAGATTTTCTAATTCTCACCCACTCACCCAAATAGATTAACCCTATCAGACTTGAAGGTTTCAGATGTCAGTCAGTCGGTACATAGGTACATCAGTGAAATTTTTTATTAAGTAGAAAATAAAAGGTTTTATATGTAAGAAATGAAAATGCTATATATTTTCATAGTATTTGGTATATCATTACAATTGAGCAATTTGATATTTGGTTGATTCAAAATTTTAAGTTTACCTTCTAGGCTAGCTAAAGCTTTGAAATTTGGCACATTTATGTATCTTCATAAAAATATAATAATCTATTAGAAAAATTATGAAAAGTGTGGCTTTTTTCTATTAAAAATGAAAATTTTATTTTAGTTTTACTTACACTTGTTAGTTTTTAGTTAACTATATAAATAGTTTAAATGATAAAAAGTGATTTCTAAAAGTGATTGTGCCAGGATTCAAACAACAAACCTTAAAAAATTTAATTAAAAGCCAAAATCTATGTTTATTATGCTAGATTTTTTTCAAAACTCCATACTTTATTTTAAAATAAATTTTAAGGGAAAGTAAGAGAGGAGGGCAGAATACAGGTGATTCAGCCAAGAGTAAAAAAACTGGGGGTTTGGGCAGCTAGAGTTCTAGCACCTCCAACTATTGCTAATTGGCGATCACCATCACTAGCCATAGTTTTAGCATTGACAGGCTTACAGGCCATTCAATTCTCATTCAATTAGTTGCCTCATTGCATATGATGAGTGATCCAGTGGGGAAAGCCAAACTTGCAGCTTTATAACACCCAGGGATTAGGCGCAAAAATTTTGAGATCCAACAGAGCTAATCAGAAATAATCCAAATGGTCTTCAATACCAAACCTTTGTGGTGGGGGCGCTTGTTGCTCGAAATCTTGGCAATGAGTGCACAGTGAATTACCCATACATAATAATGATAAATGAAGGCTTGTAGTTGGATCAGAGCCATTCTCAGGGTTTTCATGAAGAAAAGATCCTGTGATGGATGTATTCCTGGCAGCAATTGTTCACCTGATAGGATGTGATGCATCATGAATCAGTATTTTTTAACATGGTGCATTCATAATATTGGTGGGCAATGTCTGCTTCCAGTTCAGCGCATATGGGGCATTCTTTGTGCTGGTAGTCAAGCCCGCTGTGCTTGCCCAATTTGAATGCCCAGTTTAGGATCTACCAGGTTACCAAATACTGTTTGGCCATTACCAAATGGGAGTTCAGGCCCAAAATCAACTCATTTGTTGGGTAGTTAGTGTTGTGGCCTTTGGTAGTCCAGTTATTTAGGATTTGTGGATGGGTGGGCAGATTGCGTCCCAGTTTTGGGAGTGGATCCCCATATTCTATCAGAGTCAATCTGTACCTTATTTTGATCACCTTGGTTGCATATTCATCAGCGATTCAGTTACATTCCTCCCAGCTTATTGCAGAAATCATTGCAGAATTATGGGCTTCAATGTCCCTTTAATTTGGTTGGCATCTCAGGCTGATTGCTCAAATGACCATCCGCTCTGGCGCATGGCCTGTATCATGTGCACATGACATAATAGTGGGGACCAACCCTAAAGACAAGGCTGGGTGCCAGGAGGCCCAGAGGGTGAAGCTGCAGGCCCTTCATGACCTGAGGCACACCCTGGACCAATGCTGGGTTTGGGCAAAATATGCCCAGGTTGGTACTAGCAATGTGCCAAACGCCCAGCCCCTGACGTTGAGCCAGGCGTTAAAATGAATGATTTACCTAATGAACGTGGACAGTTTGATTTGATTTTTCAAGGAGTGGGGTTTTGAAACCCATTTTATTTTTGAAATAATGCTCTTAGGTCAAATCCAACTTCAATCAATCACTCGATTGAAGTCAGTTTTGGCCTATTTAACCAACTCAGATGGCAGTGTTGCCTATTGGTGAGTCAGTGCTTGGGAACAATGTGGCATTACCCCTATTCCCCCATTCAAGCTTAAATACATTTCCCTCAACCAACATTCCTTATTGGTCAACTTCCCAAATAAACCTTTTCCCCATTTATGTTATTTTAAATTTTATGATATTCCAAATGCTCCTGTGCACAAACCTCTTCAAGGAGGTATCATGCTCCATTACCCTTGCCATTGCAAGTACCTTTCAGCTCTCCCCTCATGCACCATTTTTTTTCAGGTTTCCTCCAACCTGGATCACTTAGCCCCTTTCAATATGTGCACCACATCACCTTTACTGGGGTTTTATTATAAAATTCACAATTTTATACCTAAGCTGTTATTGCTCCAGCACCCTCTGCTAGGCTCTAATCACTTTGGCAATAATGGCTAGTTCCTTGGCGTTGGCCTGGTGCACCGCGCATTGCCATGCTGGGAACAGGAGAGTTATAGACACTCTCCTTACATTAGTTGACCAACCCTTTTCTTTCATGTGCACAAACTTTTTCCATGTGGAACTTTTCTGAAGTGGAACCAGTGGCCATCAGCTGTGGGCTCCAGCTGTCATTAGCTGCACCGCTGTTTTCTCTTTTTCCCAAAGGTTGGAGCAACTTTTCATTATTATGGTTGCCTCCAACTGGAAAGTATCCACCCTTCATGTTTGTACTTGGTGGATTTAGACGCTTCAAGGTCCAAAGGTCATGATTACCCAATTTTCTGCTGAATTTCACAATGTCAAAATTAAAATAACAAGTTTTCTTTTGTCCACATGCTCAGACAATGCTGTCGGTATTGGTGCAGATGGGCCTGGGTGTGTTGGCCATGAATAACATTGGGCATTCCATCGCGGTTCAAGGGACAGGGTCATTTGTGTCTAAAAACGCGTTTTATAACAAAAACTTGAGATATATCTTTGAACCATATTGGCCCTCTCATAGTTCAGACCTGGAACCCATTCTTGTGTATATAATCACACCAGAAATCCACGTTTGACCTCTTCCATGATTTTCAGCACTCAGGAAGTTGAAAAGGAACTGCGCTTAGAATATGAAAATGTTTATGCACATGAAGAAGGAATGAAGGGGTATGTGGCCTCAGTAGTAAGAGTGGCCAACTATCCCTCCCCCTTCTTTGATTCCCAAACCTACCCTTATGGTTTTCTCAAGCCAGAAGAAGATTTAAGTGAAGTAGGGGCGTTTTTTGCTTTGAATAAATCCCACTCTGGATACTTCCTTTTGACTGCTACCCTTACATCCTCTCTTGGGAAGTTTGGCACAACTATTTTAGTGGATACCAGTGCCACAAATAATTTTATTAACCAAGGCCTGGCTGACTACCTTGAGTTGAGTTATTCACCAGGTGGTATGGCTAGAGGTGGGGCTTCTAAAGGTATCCCTACGCTGAATGTCATTGGATTGGTGGACTACCAGGTGGGCGCCTATCTTCTGTCTGACCATTTACAAGCTATTAAGCACCTCTTGTTCCCCACTATTTTGGGGGTTGAGTGGTGGAGAAAGTTTGATGTCTGCACTAATTTGAAAGAAAACACGTTATACTTGATTTTAACAAATGGTCACCAATTGATTGTTCCCTTGTCAGAGGATAATGTCCAGGGACCATTACCTCATTGGCCCAATGTTCCCACCCCTTATCTTGCTCCATTGCTTAAGACCCCCTCCTCCATGGGCTTTTCCTTACCTTCCTGTTTGGAGGGTTTGGAATCCTCTTTTGACGCAGCATCTGCCAACGCACTTCCTGAGCACTCTAAGTTTGATTGTGACTTCAAGCTCACTGTGGATCTGGTGCATATATCTTCCCCCATTTACCCACTGACTGTCAGGGAGAAAGAGGCGTTGGATGTGTGGGTGAAGGAACAGTTGGTCAAAGGTGCAATTTTTCAGCGTACCTCCCCTGTGTGCTCCCCCTTCTGTTTGTGGAGAAGTCAAATGGTACTTTATGCCCATGTGTGGACTATGGAAACCTTAACAATGTCACTATACCAGACCTCCATCCCATATGTAAAAATTTACTTAAGGATTGATTATTGGTCATCAACCCAATAACCTTTTTACTGCACAGTTTTGATTTCCTCATGCACTTTTCATTGTATAGACTTTATTATTCAATAATAGTATGGAGACTATTATCCATAGTTGAGTTTGAACTATTATTAGGCCCAATGCTTCAGCCAGTACTTCCAATTAAATACTTTATAAGTTGTACTCATAGGGATTTGTTCCCTATATTTCTGTCCACCAGATCTTTGTCCAGATACCCCTGTGACAGTCTTTTTCAGCCCAACACACAGTAGGTAGCTATCCCTGATTGTAGTTCCCTTTGTCTCTAGATCCCCACTCAGATCTCTACTATTCTCTCTGAGAGTCTTCCAATTATTGCCTTCTGCAATAATATCCTTGAGATGGAACATCACAATGGATGCTGATAGTCTAACAATACACCAAATTGACAATATTACTAAATACTAATAATACTGTTTTCCTAAATGCTGTTTTTATTATAGTAGATCCTAGGGAATTATATAGTAGAGGATTCAGCTGTCTAACCTCAGTTGACACCTCTTCGATGAAATGGTAGCTGTTGCCATTGAATCACCCTTCCTAGTCTCAGCAGCAATGGTCTTCCCCATCCTGGCTAGGATTCCGTCATTGAACATCCTCAAGACCTCAAATGGAAAGAGTTGGAAAATGTGCCCTTAACATTTTCCTCTCAATCAAAGTAAACCAACCATAATTGGCTAGCGACCTACTTAGGTAATGGGACTTATTACCCATTATGGCAGGTCACTTCACTAACTGATTGACTCACTAGTTGCAGGTGGCATCACTCGCCTTGCAACTCACTATTCATTCCCAACCAGTCAGTGATGAAACCTGACCAATCCCAATTGGTACAAATGATAGTTAATCACTATCAGATGCCCCTATTTTGTCAGCCACTCCACCCAATGAGATCTTAGGTATTCATCTGAACCAATCCCTGATGGATATGACCAGGTGAATATCCCAAAATCCCCTCAAACGTAGTTCCTCCAAAACTTGGGCCAACTGATTTCTGATTCACTTCGCCTTAGGGAATTTTCCCCTAGCGACACCAGGTAATCTAGCAGGCTGGGAATATGGGCAAAAATCCCAACACCATCCCTTTGGATTCACAGATTGCACGTTATGTGGAGAAGGCAAAGTTTTTCTTTAATCTGGATTGCCTCAATGCATTTAATCAGATCTGGATAAAGAAGGGCCAAGAGTGGTTAACCGCTTTTTGCACCAGAAAAGGAATATTCCAGTTTTGGGTCATGCCCTTTGGGCTTAATAATGCCCCTGCTATCCTTCAACGCTGCATTGATGCAGCGTTGGGGGACTTGTTAGGGGTATGCGCGGCTGCCTACATGGATGATATCCTGGTGTTTTCCCCTGATCAGAGTCCCATGCAGTCCACCTTCAGCAAGTGGTGGAGCGGATATAGGCAGCCAGCCTTACGTTGAAGATATCAAAGTGTGAGTTCTTCAAGTCCCAGGTCACGTTTCTGGGCAACGCCGTGTTTGACCAGGGACACATGATAACTCCAGACAAGGAGAAGGCAATCCGTGTTTGGCCTACCCCCACCTCAGTCAAGGAATTGAGAAGCTTTTTGGGGACGTGTACATTTCTCAAGAAGTTCACTCCCAATCTATCTGAGGTGGCGGCTCCCCTATGCAAGGCTAGCAGTGCCAAGGTGCTTTAGTGGTCCCCCAGTTTGGAGGATACTTTCCAAGCAGTGAAGTGCACCTTGTTGTCCACAACTGTTCTTCGCCATGTCAACCCTTCAAAGGAGTTCATTGTGTCTAATGATGCCTCCAACTTTGCCATTGTGGCCACCTTGTTACAAGTAGGCGAAGATGGGATAGAGCATCCAGTGGGATATTTTTCTAGGAAAATGTCTCTGCCAGAGTTGAATTACGCTGTTTACAACAAGGAGTTACTAGCAATGGTGGAGGCGCTGACATATTGCTGTCACCACTTGCATGGCTCTACCCAACCATTCCGCATATGTACAGACCACCATGCCTTGATGTACTACCGCGCTCCTCATGTCCTAACCCCACGGCAGACCCATTGTCATGAGACCCTTGCCCAATTTGCATTCACATATGAGTTCACCAAGGGCAAGGATAATGGTTTAGTGGATGCTTTGAGCCGCAACCCTGCTTTAGCTCCTGACCCAAAGGAGGTAGAAGTGCACAACACCCAGGTTATTATCCCTAAAAGTAAAATTCTGTCGCTACTTCCCTCTTCTGGCTAATGGGCCAGCGCTTGCACCTCTGGATAACGCAGAGGAATATGGTATGTTCAGAAAGGTCATCCTCTCTCAGCTGCTGTCAGGAAAATATGCCATGGTACTTGCAAAGAGTGCTTCAAATCAAGAGGATCTATCCAGGGGCTATCATGTAAAGGATGAGATGGTGTGGTTCCAGGAACGACTTTGGGTCCCTGCTGGACCACTGCGCCTGGAAAGCATTTGGGACCATCATGATGGAATCACCATTGGTCATCCGGGGAAAACAAATACCTTGGAGTTGATATGTCACACATACAATTGGAAGGGCTTGCCTGCTCAGGTGGTCCAGTATTGTAAGGAGTGCCTGGTATGCAACCAGATGAAACCCAATCATCAACCTTTAGCAGGGTTGTTGGTACCAGTCCAAAAGGCTGATGGGCCCTAAACTTCCATCTCAGTTGATTTCATTGTGGAGTTACCAGTCTCAGATGGTTATGATGCCATCATGGTAGTGGTGGACAGGTTCACGAAGTTTTCCCACTTTATTCCTTGCAGAACCACCATAACCGCAGCTGAGATGGCTAGGCTTTTTGTCATCCATGTGTTTGCGCTCCATGGGGTCCCCCAAGAAATTATCAGCGACCTGGGGCCCTCAGTTTACCTCCATTTTTTGGAAGAGTTGTGTAAGACTCTTCATATTCACCCTTGCCATTTAACTGCCTATCATCCCCAATCAGATGGGCAGACTGAACTAGTGAACCAGTGCTTGGAACAGTTTATGCGGCGTTACACTGCCGCAGATCATTCATATTGGGTTTCTCACCTCCATATGCCCAGTTTAGCTACAACATTACCTTGCACTCTTTGATTGGCTGTTCTTCATTTTTCGCCAGCCATGGCTTTAACCCCGCCTTTAACATGGAGCCCAGCTGTGGGTTGAAGGTTGAAGAAGTGGTGGACTTTGCAAAGACAATCAAGAAGGTCCACCAGGGGGTTTCCACAATCTTGGAGGCGGCTATGCAGGTATATAAGGAGAACGCTGATGGGAAGCGCCAAGTGGGTCCCGCATACAAGGAAGGGGATCTCATGATGCGTGATGCTCAAAACATCCCAATCAAGCAGCCATGTAAGAAGGTGGGACCAAAGAGGATTGGCCCCTACCGCGTTGTTAGAAAGGTGGTCCATGCCTTGTACCAGCTAGATCTCCCCCTCATTCCAGATCTTCTCTGTGTTTCATGAGAGCAAACTGACGTTGTTTGAGGGCCCCCACCAGAGACTCCTGAGGCCTATCTCATGGATGGGGTGCCAGAGTGGGAGGTGGAAGAAATAGTTGCCTCACAATATGTTAAAAGAAGACTTGAGTATCAGGTATCCTGGAAGGGCTTTGATGCTGTAGAAAACAGTTGGGTTCTGGAGCACAACTGTGTGCATGCCCAAGATCTGATTGACGCCTTCTACCAGCATTTTCCCCAAGATTCTGGATCCCAACCTAAACTGACCGTCGCCACCAAGAAGTTGGCCTCTGCCCACAAGAACTTTTCCCTGGTGCAAGCCCCTGGAGGGGGGTTGAGCCCCATTGGGAGGAGAGGGTAATGTCATGTGCACATGACAAAATAGTGAGGACCAACCCCAAAGACAAGGCTGGGTGCCAGGAGGCCCAGAGGGTGAAGCTGCAGGCCCTTCCTGACCTGAGGCACACCCTGGACCAATGCTAAGTTTGGGCAAAATATGCCCAGGTTGGGACTAGTAGTGTGCAAAATGCCTAGCCCCTTATGTCAATCCAGGTGTTAAAATGAACAATCCACTGAATGACGTGGATAGTTTAATTCAGTTTGTCAAGGAGTGGGGTTTCAAAAATGTTCCATTTTTGAAATAACGTGCTTGGATCAAATCCAACTTCAATCGATCACTTGAGTGGAGTCAGTTTCAGCCTATTCATCCAACTTGGATGTCAGTGTTGCCCTATTGATAAGTCAGTGCTTGGGCCCACTGTGGCATAACCCTATACCCCTATTTGAGCTTAAATATATTTTCCTGACCAACATTCCTTATTGGTCAACTTCCCAAATAAACCTTTTCCCCATTTATGTTATTTTAAATTTTATGATATTCCAAATGCTCCTGTGCACCAACCTCTTCGAGGAGGTCTCACACTCTGTTACCTTTGCCATTTGCAAGTACCTTTCAGCTCTCCCCTCATGCACCATTTGTTTGCCCAGATTCCCTCCAACCTGGGTCACTTAGCCCCTTTTGATATATGCACCACATCACCTTTACTGGGGTTTTATTATAAAATTCACAATTTTATACCTAAGCTGTTATTGCTCCAGCACCCTCTGCTGGGCTCTAATCACTTTGGCACTAACTGCTAGTTCCTTGGCATTGGCCTGGTGCACCGCACATTGCTATGCTGGGAACAGGAGAGTTATAGACACTCTCCTTACAGCATGATTGCATAGTCACCAGTAGTATGGAGTACCCTTTTTGGAGGTTATCTACGGGTGGTGCACCATCTATTCATATATTGAGTGGGAAGAGACTGGCTCTTGAAGGCCTTGGGCTTTTGCCCAGTTCATGTCCCACGCTAGGGTCAGGAAGCGTATGTGCATCTGTGTTAGCTTAAGAAATGACTTCCTCATAAACACTGGGCATGAGATTCAAAGTTCAGAAGGCCCATGCCTCCTTTGTTCTTTGGTTTTGACAGGGCTTCCAGCAGTATCAGCACTACCTTTACCTTGAACCATAGGAAGGTTTGGAGCATTGTCCTTATTTCTTCTCTAGGTTCAGGCTCATCGGCAGCACATGAGTGACATACCACAACTTTGAGAAGATAAAGATATTTATTGCCTGCACTTTCTCCTCAAAGCTTAGTATGATGCTCTTTCAGCATGCCATTCAGATTGATAAGCTTGACAATACTTTTTGTTCAGTCTCCAGTACTGCTGGTCCCTTATTGTTGAATTGTATCCTGAGGTAATAGATTGTCTGAAAGTTTATGATTGGCATTGTGTCAGTTGGCAACTGAAGTTTGGGTTGCTGATCCTCATCACTGATGTTTTTGCAAAGTTGATTTTTGTATTCAAAGCTAGCTGGTAGAGGTTTAATAGTTCCTCAGCGCCCTGGAGATCAGTCAGTGAGCTTATGCCTATTACTGTATCATCAGCAAATGCTAGCATCTTCAGTGGCATTTGATTGGGGTGGACTAGGCCCTGGAGTTTTGTGTCTGCTGCCACCAGCAGAATGTTGGCTGCAAAACTAAAGAGTATTGGTGACATAGAGTCATCTTGTCAGAGACCCTGCCTGACTGGTATTTTGTTGGTTATGCCATATGCAAAAATCACCTTCATTATCAGGCCCAAGTACAGTGTCATTATCCATACTCAAAAAGTGTTGGGGATACTGATTGCCTTTAGTGCCTCATGTAGAAATGACCACTCTACTCAGTCATATACCTTTTCCATGTTAAGGAACATAAGGTACCCCTTCTCAATACCCCTCATATCCTGGAGTATGCTCTGGACTGAACCAATGCTGTTCCATATACTATAGCCTTTGATGAAGCTATTCTGGGCATTATAGAGCATGCGCGGTGCTGTTGCCATCAGCCGATCAGATAGTATGCTCATGAGCAGTTTATAATCAGCTTTTGATAGTGCAATTGGGTGCCAGTTCTGAAGTTAGAGTCAGAGGCCCTTTTTGTACAAGAGTACGATTCAGGTCCCTTGGCCTCCCGGGTGTCAATTATGCTAGAGGAGGTACTTTTGAAATCAATTGTTTTTTTATTCAAAGTTTTAATTTAGATTATCTTCTAAAGTGCCAAATAACCACTAACCACTAACAAAACTATTTAAAATATTGAATCAGCCAAATATCTAACTGCTCAGTCATAATGTTATACTGATTTCTATTAAAATATATAAGTTTTTCACTTGTTACGTATAAAACTTTTTATTTTACTATGAAAATAATTTTTAAAATTCATAAACCTTCTCTATAAAAACTTATATTTGCAAACTTCCATGGTGATCTGTCAAACGGTGTCGGAGTCTATAAAGTACAAATATATATATATACCATATCCATTTATATATATATAGGTATAGATTTTCACTCTTACATATAAAATCTTTTCTTTTATTATAACAATCCTTACAAAGTTGGAATGGGACTTATGTGGGAGCATCCTCTTTCATTTAAAAAGTTCATCCAAATTGTTCCAGTAGTTTCGGAGGTATGTGCGAACTAACAGAAAGAAAAATATACATACAGGTCGAATTGAGAACCTCCTCCTTTTTCGAAGTTGGTTAAAAACGCACTACATCAAAGTAATACTTTAATGCTCCTACTAATTAGGCCATCCACACGAGATTTTGAGCATTCTATTGGTTTACAATAATCCCTAGGTTTCACGGTATGACTAATGATTTGCTTGTTTGGATGGCGTCAGTTGGTAATATTTCCTTCCATCCAAACCTGCAATATATGAGTCACGCATAAAAGTAAGTCACGACTTAACCAAGCGTCCTTGCACGGAATCGCTTAAACTCAATACCTTTCGAAAGTATTCTCAGGTTAGTTTATTTTATCTTTATAAAACATTTGGAGCTATAAGTCATTTTTGCTACAATGCAATCACTTTTGGTTATGTTTCTTTTTGCAGCAGTATTAGGGGTTTATACATCTTGTCCTGGTGAACCAAGCTCTCAGGAAACCGATAATCTTACATCCTTTCCGGTTGGTATCTTATCTCCTGGCCCATTTTATTGGCGGCTCACCAACTGTGCTCACATCGGAAAGCAATCAACCCGATGTTCAGTAATGTATTTGAAGTATTTTATAACTGGATTTGCTTCTTTCTTTTACTGCTTACAAAAATATCTTATCTTGGTATAAATCGTTGAACTGGCTTACTCCCTTTTATTCTCGCTTCAAGACAAATTCTTTAAAGATATATAGTGTTTTTAGCAACTTAAAGTAGTTGCAATATTTTATTTCCGAACTCTGTTAGAGTATCTCGAGTGCATTATTTTAATTTATTGTGAGTGGTTTCTGCTTATAGCTTATGTTTTAATGCCAATTTGCTTCTATAACTTTTTGATATATCATGGCGTACAAAATTATGAAGTGCATAAATATAGGCAAAGCAACGCCAAACGGAAATTTAAATAATACTTTGGGGTTTTGAAAAATCAAAGGGAAGTCATGAGTTGTAACTATTTTGATATTTTATACTGGTGAAATTTTTTAGGTTTTAAAGTTCAACTAGCTCTCTTATCTAGCTTCAACGACTCTATATTGAAA
This sequence comes from Massospora cicadina, assembly GCA_022478985.1. NCBI lineage: Eukaryota > Fungi > Entomophthoromycota > Entomophthoromycetes > Entomophthorales > Entomophthoraceae > Massospora > Massospora cicadina. The sequence continues at coordinate 61,954 of JAKSZP010010733.1, read as the reverse complement.
ACGAATTTGACAAGTTTAATATTTGGTTCCCATGCTTTTTGAATTAAAAAGATGTTTTTGTTTGCTTTCAAAAAGGGAAAAATAAAAAAATATTGATCTCTGCATTGTCCGGGAATCGAACCCGGGTCGGCCGCGTGGCAGGCGGCCATTATACCACTAAACCAACAATGCGTGTTTTTAAAATAAGTATCATATTTAAGTTAAAAATTACAGGCAGTTAGAACGGGAGCATGTTATAATTGCCGTTGAATATTATGACTAGGACTATATCTTCGAGAAAATTTATCAATATCTTTTTATAGTTTTGAATGTTTATGTAAACCATAATTTGTCCTACTTTTTCAATTTAAGCATAGGCTACTAAAATTTATGACATTTTATTGCTCACTAGTATCCGGATACCCGTGCTTCGCTACGGTGTTTATAACTTACCAGATGATTCTAAATTATTTTAGTTTTTATATTGGTGGATAGCCGTCAATAAGTTCAGAAATTATTAAGCCTATCAAATATTCCAACCTCCAACCACTTAGCCTAAATTAATTAAGCCTGCCAAATTAACTAAACCATTAACCACTTACCTGAAACCATTGAGCCCATCGAATCAACCAAAAAATAAACCACCACTCAGCAAAAACCAATTGATGAACTTATAAACCAGCCAAAGACTACCAACCAATTATTAAAACTTATAAAGCTATCGAATTAAATGAATTATTTAATTTAATGTACTTGTAACACATATTATATATATTTTAACTTTCTGCACTCCTTCTCATATAAACTTTATGCCAAATCTCACACTTCTCCATGCGCACAATATGTTTAAAAAGGGGGACGAAGTTTTCTTTCCACATATTAATATATAGATAATTATACAAAATCATTGTCTTGTGATATCCTGAGCTTAAATGTCTAATTTTGTAATTCATGTATGATAATTTCAATTATTGCTTTTGCTTAGCAAAGATTACTTTGTGGTCTAAGTCTCTTATTTTATAGACAAGGATATTATGCTCTAATAGAATTGCTAGATGTAAAGTTGATAGGTGATAATTTTATTTTATTCAATAGTTCCTCAGCGTTTTACAAAAAAGTATTGGGAGTGAGATGTTTTGGAATTGTTTTCACCCAAAAGCTCAGTTCTCATTGTTACCCCAGTTTTATTATCTTCTCATGTTCAAGCAGTTTTTAGATCACTAATTCTTTCCCATACAGTATACATTATTTGAATGGCTATAAGGGCATAGTATTGCTTCAAATTTACAATCCTTTTAACACCTTCTATACGTTAGACTCTGACTAAATGGCACCAAGTGATTGTGAATGAAATACTCTACATGTTTAAATGATAAGAGACAGTAATGACTTATTTAATATCGCTTGAAGTAATTATGGTATACAATGATCTAGTCTTTTTGAATATTAAGTTAAAAAGTATTTCAATAACTAATTCACATTATGTTTAGAGTATGGACCCTCTACCACTGCCTCCCGAGTTCGATCCCGGTAATGGACTTTGGGTAGGGGACGATTTTGACTGTGTTGGTTTTGCGCGCCAATGCCCCAAACCGAGATAGCGAATAGCAAAGGCGATCCATAGAGTTCCTGGCCTATCATACGCCGCGCATGGAGGTTTTCCGGGTTTTATCCTCCTTTCACCTTTTCTTCACTTCCCTAATCAGTGCGGTATCGTCCCCAGGTCGGCCCACCTCGAATAAAATAATTCACATTATATTATATTATACTTGCTGCTAAAAGCCCTTTTTTATAAAATGTATACCAAATTTCAGAAGTTTAAAGTGAATTTTTATTAATAATTTTATAAAACTATAGCATGCATTTTTACATCCAATCTATATAAATAAGTGCTAACTTTGCTTCCAGTTCCATTAAATTTGATAATGTCTAAAAACAAAACAACCTGCATGCTACTCTTTTAGGATTGCTGATTGTTTGTAATTTATATATGCTTTAAAAAGAAAATTTTATTATATTACTTGTTATAAAAAGTAAAATGATTTCTTTTAATGAGTTTATATAATATAATCTCAATTTAGATAAGTGATAAAAAGTATATTAGATATAAAATTTAGTTAATTATTTGTATATCATATTCAATCACTAAAGCATAAAGGCTCACGATAAATTATAGCATTTAAGTATCTTAAAGGGATTGGTAAAGATACCATGGGAGAAGCAAGTACAAAATCATACTATAAGCCTAAACTATCAAGCATAAGCATGTTTAGTCAGATATAAGTAACAATATAACTATAGAAAGTGAGTTGTAATTGACCTTCTGAGTTTTATATAGTCAAAAAATAAATAAATATATCAAAGCATAAATATAAAATTTCAAAAACTGTATAAATGATTTATTTCTAATATTATAAGAAGGCTAATTATGATATGCTTCTACTTGTCAATTAAGTTTAAATAGAGTTACTTTTTAAGCAAAAACAAGTTGAAATTAACTTTAGTAGCCAAAGAATTATTACATCTAATATTTAACTTATGCTTTTTTAAAATGGCTACAAACAATAATAAAATGGTCATACTACTTGTTTGATACAGCACTATAGTCTATTTTTTATAGATATTATATAGTCAGATATTTGACCATTAAACCACCTAAATTTTAATTAACTGATGTTCCTCTATAAATTGGAACTTAATATAATGCATTATTATGCTAAGTTAAAAAGTAGATTGGAAAATAACTCAAAACTTATAAATACTAATGCTTTTGTTATGTATAAGATAATATAAAAACAATTGTTTATATGGAATAAGAGAGTATATTATACAAATTTATAGTTTTAAAAATCAAGGATAGTAGTTTGCTTTACTATAAAAACTTTAATATGAGATAATGATACTTGTTATAAAAATATTCACTAAAAATTATTAAATTTAACTATTATTACTATGTTATCAAGTAGAATAAAGTAAACTCCAGCTATAAATTGTTATTAAATTTAAAATTAATTGAGGCAAGTTGAACTTGAGTTGAACTTTCCATGTTAAGGTCAGCCATTTGATAAGTTTTAAACCTTGTATATTGGATGGTAGTATAAAGCTGTTATTATTGGCTTACTACCCTTATCATAATTATTCAAAACACATTAAAATAAGACAAATAGTTTTCCATAACTTTTAGAGCAATATTCTTTTAAATAAAGCTACCATATAAAAAAGCTTTTTACATTAATCAAAATATTACAAACATTTAAAAACTCGTCAGCTGTTTGCATCTAAAATTTTGCTTTGTTCAGTTTGTGTTGTTATTTTGACTCTAAAAAGCTGTCTATCTTTAAAGCTTATAAGCAATATAGAAATTATTTAGTTTAGTAAAATTTTATTAACATCTTATACTACAGCTGCCACTAATAAATACTACTAGAGATAAAGCCTGTATCTACATATATTAAAACTAATATAAGGGAGGATACCCCAATGGTAGAGTATGGACCCTCTACCACTGCCTCCCGAGTTCGATCCCGGTAATGGACTTTGGGTAGGGGACGATTTTGACTGTTGGTTTTGCGCACCAATGCCCTGAACCGAGATAGCGAATAGCAAAGGCGGTCCATGGAGTTCCTGGCTTATCATACGCTGCGCATGGAGGTTTTCCGGGTTTTATCCTCCTTTCCCATTTTCTTCACTTCCCTAATCGGTGCGGTATCGTCCCCAGGTCGGCCCACCTCGAATAAAATTTATAAATTTATATTAAAACTAATATAAGTGGAACAAAACGTGGACAGTTACAAGCTTTGAATCAACTTACAATATTTTATAAAACACGATAAAACAGATTATTTGGTTAAGTAAAAATTATTTTGACTGGAAAAGTATTTACCCCTAAATTAATCTGTCCTTAATGTAGTTTTTCACTTTGCATTTAATTAAAGGCAGTTGAGTTTATCTTTTTGAGACTATTAATACATATTATCTTCAAAACTCTATATATATATAAAATATTTAGATGTTTGACCATGCCTTGTTCAAACCTTATTTCTAAGTTTATATCCTAACCATGCATGTCCAGTAATGTTTGTCTATGCAAAAGATGTAAGGACCTACTCCACCGTAAATAAAATACATGGTAAAGATACTAGTAAAATCATTCAAAAGGTAATTTCTATCTTAAGATGAAATTTAGACAAGCAGGTGGGATGTTTACTAAAAGGTTAAAGTTTAAATTGGCGCATCAGCTGTCTTTACAGACTTTGGACGCCTGTAAATTTCATAAAAAGCACTATAATAAGTGACACCTCAACTAGATGCAAAGTTAAGTTTAGATGTTTAAAGCGGGTGCAATATTTTTTACTCATCCTCTTGCTGCTATAGGGACTGTAAGAATATGTAATTCATATCATTATTTCACTTTCATGCCCTATCTCAAAGTCAACTCATCATTTTTTTATAAATTAAAGTTGAATTTTAGAGATAAACAGTGCCTTAAAGTTTATCCAATCCCAACCCACCAATTTTGACTTTAGCTGTTTTTAGTTGATAAGCTGTCCTCTAGAACATTCTTAATTTCTTGCTTCATTTTTTAACCTTAACTTAAAAACTTTTTTTAATCTCCCAACCTATCCTCAATTTACTCTAATGTAATCTAAGGCCAGCACCCTCCCTTCATGGCTGTTTTCCTTATGTTTCTTTCCAGGTCAATTTTTGTTTTCTCAAATACAAAGACTTTTTTTACTTTTGCCAGTTTTCATTTTTTATACCCCCTGTGTGTCATGTTCACATGACTTAATTGAAGGGGTCAATGGCCAGGACAAGGCTGGCACCAAGAGGCCAAGAAAGTCAAGCTTTAGGACCTACCTGACTTGAGGCACACATTGAACCAATGTTGGGTACAGGCCAGGTATGCCCAGATTGGCTCAGAGGAAGTGAAACCTGCCCAGCCCTGTATAATAGCTGTAGTGTTAAAATGGATGTGCTACCTTTTGAATTATGACATCTTGACTCAATAATTGGTGAAAAGGAATTGAAATCCATTTAATTTATGAAATTACTAATTCAGGTTGGTCTAAACTTCAATTGATCACTTGAGTAAGGTCAATTTCAAAGTATGTTACCCAGTCAGATGGAAGAGTGCACTTATTGGTGCACCAGGGCTTAGTACCACTTTCTCATATTTATAATTTTCCAAGTTTGCTTAAATATGTTTGCTTAAGACCAATTGTTGAATGGTTGACTGTACCTGAATCATCAGGTAATTCAATAGGGGAAATAGTAATATTAGCTGATGCTAATTTATTATGTATCACATCAAAATTATCAGTGATTATGGACCAAAAATATACTAAGTATATCCAAACTTGGGATCCATGTCCTAGCAATTCCACTTAATAATATTCAACTATGATGAAATGAGCGTGGGTGCTTTGTTGGTTAAGTCAGATATAATAATGATAGTTGACTTATGACTTAGGATCATGGGGCTTTGTTGATATATGTCAAAATTAGCTTTTAATATTGATCAAGTTTTCAATCAAATTAATTAATAATTAGTGGTACAAATACCTTAGTATGTGCTACCAATTGCTTGAGAGAAGTGACATTTCAGCTATTTGCAGACATGTCTGAAATGCTATATTGAGATGTTTGCAAGTTTGGCACTAACCCTGAGGCTATGCAAGATGCTCCAGAGTCAAAAGAATTGTAGACCCTCAGATGAACTTATTACATGTTTCTCTGACTAAGTGCCATTGGAAATGAGGCGTCATGGGTAAAATGTGGTTAACATCAAACACTATAAATTACTCTATTTTGATACCAATAAAGCACAATTGATTAGTACCACAAGTTCATAGTTTAATATACAAGCTTTTTATATAATACTTTTATGTTATAAAAATTCAAGAATTTACTTGGGATAAGAAGGATCAGGGCAGTGAGCTATTGCCCAAGTAATGCCAGAAGAATACAGCTTTGAAGTGTCATTTTCAAGGAGTTTATATCTTTACTATTGTCACCATCTGGTCTTTTGTCTCCATACAATAGATGCTCAAAATTCCAATTTATTCTATAAGAAGAACCAGCCCATCTGAAGTAGGCCAAATCTTCAATAAGTGGCGCTCAAGGCTGGGAATACAGATGGTGAATATGCTGAGCAGGGGAGCAACTCTTGTGTTGGGGATTCAACTGCAATGACCAAAAATACTCCAGATTGAGATTTGGTATCTCAGTCTAATGTGCTTATAAAAATCCTGGTAGAGATATCTGATCTTGGATAGACTGACAATCATCTCTTTGGAGTTATTGGACTCCTCTGAAGGATGAGGCTAAGCAATCTGAAGGGGTAAAACATCCCACAAGAAGGCCAATATCATCTAATAAGAACCTTGTCAGATCTGACCATCACAATATAGCAATAATAATCAGCAATATAGGTCATCTATTAGAAAAGATCTTACTTTAGATGAAGCATGAAAATCCATATGAAGAACTACTAAATCTACACCTATAAATACCCTTCATTTCTAACCAATAAAGTACCTCTATTTTTGTCTCATGTAGCTCAATTTGGTCTTTTCATACATAATTCTAAATTTCTGATAGGAATAAATTATAGCAATGGAACTAATAACTTCATTGCACTTGTGTATATCTTTGCTAGAGCCACAGAACTAATAATTTAGTAGCCTTTTTAGCGCTTGTATATTATAAATTTATTGAAATTCTAATACTGGTGCTACTGCCAGGTCTGCTTCCAAGACTACCTGGTGAAAACATACTTTCATGACGATGAATATGTCTAGCAAAGATTCCCCTCTTCCTTGGAATCAATGAGAATTATCCAATGGGTACACTCTAACAGGCAGGAGATGCCTTTCGCTAATATCAGTAATCTTAAAATTTGAGTTTCTATGGACTTGGCCATTGAGGGCCCTGACCAAGATAATTATCAAATTCAATCTGCAGATGTAGAAGGAATGGTCAAAGGCTTGATAAGGGGGTTATCCAGACCAGTGCCCATCCTAACCAAGACTGAGCATCTAAGGAAGCTGCTAATATGATGGACTTATACAACAGAGCATTGTTACAACATACCAAAGTCAGTTTGGCTAGAACAGAGCAGTATCTCTGGCAGTATGTACATCCCACCATTCATCACGTACTCCAGATTTTAGGGTTGCATATCTTGAGATCCAACGCCAGTTGACCCAGGCGCAACAATTTCATTCTCAGTTATCCTCTTTCTGAGACGGCTTTTAACTTTTGTTGGGATAATTGAGAAGCCATACTTATAATAGAAGGAAAATTAACGATTTACATAACCATCTGGCAAGAATTGGCATTGGAGTTGTGAGATACATTAGCCAAGGGGTATCTCAACAGGTTATTGATATTGCTAATTTTATACACCACCAAATCACTACCCTTGAAGATGAGATTACTAAACAACTGGGAAAATTGTGGGCCCAACATGAGAAACACTTTGTTGAACTCAATGGGCTACTCTAACAACTTGTTGAAATTGTGGATACTATTAGAGAAGGTGGACCTAATCCTGCTGTTTCTCCTTGACCTATGAGACCACCTAGTTCTTCTTTGGTGACCCTGGGACTCCCCTGGTAAATGGGGTACTCAAGGCCCTGTGGGTCAACAAGGCCCACCTGGGCCTGCAGGTTATGACAGTTTGCAAGGACCCCCAGACCTCCTGGTCCCCCTGACTCCTCACTTTTGATTCATGATTCTGAATCTTTGAGTCTACTAGTATCAAGGGACAGGATTTAGAAACCCAAATCTGAGCCATTGCTCTTGGGAGTTTCTTATCTTTAGAAGGCCTTCCAACTGACCCAGATTATTCTCTAACCAACTTATTGGATGGCGTTGATAATGCTCATTGTCTATGCAATGCTAACCAAACTATGCAAGAAACCCAGTTTGCTTTATTATCATCTTCCATTGAACAATTAACTGCTAAATGCAGAGTACTTGAGAATAAGCAAGAAGAGATGCTCACTGCATTTTTTAACTTAACCCAAACGCCTGCAAATGACCATCTTACCCAATGGGTTAAAATTTACAGGATTACCTTAATCATTTAAGGCAACAAGTTGACCAAATTCCCACTCAAGCCCATATCCCAGAGTCTGAACCCTCAGAAGCTGATCTGGTCATGGTATTGGGTGTACATGTCTTGAAGCAATGAACCCACCAAATTCAAAACTACCTTTAAGGATAAGTTTGAGCCAGGGTGAAGGTAGCATCCATTTGTTTCTATTTGTCTATGTGCAAACAATGGATGGGGCAACAAATCAACAGAAAGTACAGCATATTACCTATTGTCTAAGCCATGGTTCACTCAAGAAATCATGGTTCCTCACCTTAAGGTTTGCAATACGTGGGCTTAAGTGAAAATGGCCCTTATTAAGGAATTTGGGAGTGATCAAATCCTATATAACCAAAAGCAAGCCTTTATGAGCATCTAATTTAAAGCAAGGAGAGTTAATCCAAAATTTTGAAAAGAGATTCTATTATAAGGTCCAAACACTTGCTACTTGAAATTTTTTACCGTAGATGATGCCATTTCAGCTGTGATGAGTGCATTTGCTTCACTTACTCAGTTACTACTGCATTTAAAATCACTTAAAAGAAATTTCAGATCTATTCTCAACATCAAAGAAACGCTTATGAAAATTCCAAATGGTGTGGTACACCCAACCTCTGCTAATAACCCTTGTTCTTATATCCATGCAATGCCACCTAGATCCAAGCCTAAACCAAAGAAGGAGCCTTGCAACTATTGTGGTCTAGTGGGTCATATGGAAACTCAATGTTAAAAAACAAGCGGAAGAGTCAAAAAAGAGGAGTCAGCATAGGGCATGAGGATCCCTGTGTTGACCTACCTCCTGTGCCTCAATTGCAATCTTTTAACACTCCTAAAGACTGTTAAGTGCTATCCGCCTCTTTGAACTTGGTATCCCTGATGAATTAGCCAACAAAGATACTATTTCTTCTTATGATTCTGTTTCTTCTTCTAATTCAATTTGACCATTTGGCCCCTAAGTATTTTCAATCCTGCACTTTGGCACTGATGTGACCCAGGTGGAAGTCATAGTGCATAAGGTGAAAGTTTTGGCTATCATCAATATGGGATCTCCCATAAATGTGATCTTGTCCAGAATTATGAAAAAACAAAGATGGCGCCAGACTTAAACCATTCTCAAGACTATGGAACTGCTGGTCCTTCATACACTAAATATATAAGAGCTTATTCTTCCCTTCCAATGCGCTTTGTTAAGTTGGTTGTTTCAGCCCCTGCAGTAGTGTTGGACAATAACTGCTATGACTTGCTTTTGGGAACCAAATTTCTCATTGATTTTGATGCGATAATCAGTCTTAAGGACAATTACTTTCTTTAATTGGGTACCAAGTACCTTTAATTTTACAAGATGTCCCCAATAGCAAAGGCAAACTCAAATGACGCGTTTGCTTATTGAATATCCCACTTCTATCTCTCATCTTGAGTACCAAATTTTGGGACCAAGGACTATTCTTCCGCCTCCATCAGCTTGTGCCTCTGAAGAGATGCCTTTATATTCTAACAATCCAATTACTATTCCTCCAAAAGCTCAATATATAATTGATACTGGAGTACAAGTATTTGTACCCACTGATCATGTATTAGAGATCTCTGGTAACTGAAATCCCTCTCATTTGATTGCTTTAACCTGCCCCAGTATCCTTGATCCCGCTTATAATGGGACTGTTTTAGTCTTACTAGCTAATCTCACCTCTCAACCTATGCAATTGAATTCAAAATAACCCCATTGCTTATGTGCGGCCTATTCCTGTGAATTAAATCTTATCCATCTTGGGATGTGGGATTTACATGATTTTGGGTTGGAAGATCCATCTATCATTGATAGAGTTGACGTCAAATTTGGAGATTCACTCACTCCAGAACAACAGCATGAAGCTGAGGCTCTGATTGAAGAGTATGCAGATATATTTGCCAAAGGTCCTGGAGATTTTGGGCTAATGAAAGAGGTGCAGCATCAGGTGAAAACTGGGGATACTCCCCCTATTTGAGCTCAGCCTTATTGCAAATCTAAAGTTGAGGAGGCTCAGGTCTCAGTGGAATTGAAACAACTCCTCAATGTGGGGCTACTAACGCCTTCTAAGAGTCCATGGGCTTCTCCTCTACTACTCATCTGGAAAAAGGATGGGGGTCATAGAGTGGTTATGGACTATCGTCAGCTCAATGCTGTTACCCAAAAGGATTCTTATCCTCTACCTTGCATTGATGATTCATTGAGACTATTGTCTGGGTCACAATTCTTCTTGGCTATGGACCTTGCAAGTGGCTATTAGAAAATTGACCTGGCTCTGGAAGACCGTCAAAAATGCACCTTAATCTCTAGTGAGGGGTTATTTGAGCCTACTCATATGCCACAAGGGCTTTGCAATACCCCTGCTACTTTCCAATGAGCCATGGATGGCTTATTTGGGGATTTGAAACTTTCCTGTGTTTTGGTTTACTTAGACGATGTTACTGTTTTCTCTCACACTTTTAAAGAGCATTTGGCTCATTTAAAGGAAGTATTTGGTCAGATGCATTGCTCTTTTCTTAAGCTAAAACCATCTAAGTGTGCTTTTTTCAAAACTGAGATGGAATTCTTAGGCCATAAAGTTAATTGTGATGGGATTTTACCCTTATCTAATAAGATACAAGCTATTTTGGACATGTCTGTTCCTAAAAGCTTGCATGATATTCAAGTGTTTTTAGGGATGGTTGGTTATTACTGACAATTCATCCCCCATTTTGCTGAGATTGCGGAGCCTTTAGTTTACTTATTGCACAAGGAAGTCCCTTTCTTATGGGAAGAATCACAGCAGCAAGCTTTCAATCTTTTGCACCAAGCCTTAGTTAGTGCCCCAATTTTAGCCCATCCTGATTTTTCCAAACCCTTTATCTTATTTAATGATGCCAGTGATGTTGCTATTGGGGCCATTCTGGCTCAGCATGATACCAACCTGGTTGATCATCCCATCACATGTTATAGTAAAACCCTTTCCAAGGCAGAACGCAATTATAGCATTACCAAGAGGGAATGCCTCACAGTCCTATCCACCATCAAGCATTTTCGCCCTTACCTCTATGGCAAACATTTCACTATTGTCACGGATCACGCTTCCTTGAAATGGTTACAACAAATGAAGGATCCTGATGGGCGCTTAGCTAGATGGGCGTTAAAGCTCCAGAATTATGACTTTACAATTCAACATTGCACTGGAGCTATACAACCAAAATGCTGATGGACTTTCTCAATTACCTATACTAACGTTATTCTCTGCTGAGGAGGATCATATCTATGATCTGATTGGCAGACCTGAGCTCTGGTATCGTGAATCTAAGGATGTTATAGTGAAAGTCTACAATCCTTAACTGAGGATACTCAAGTTAAAGAAGGTTCCTTATACAAGAAGTTGGGATCTAAATGGTTGCCTTTTATTTGGCCCTCTGCGAGGACTGATACTATTATGGAGGCTCATCAAACTGTAGGGCATGGAGCTGTCGCTAAGACTTTACAGTGGTTGAAAAAATCATTGTTACTGGGATAACATGCTGGAAACTGTACACAATGTGTTGGAGACTTGTCTCACTTGCCAACAACAACGTGGTGGAAATCTGATGTACCAACACAAAATTGTGGGACCTTCAGAACCTTTTTCTACTATGAGTATCAATGTGGTGGGCCCTCTCCTACTGCCACTTATGGACATCGTTATATTATATTAGCTATTGACCATTTTACCAAATGGATTGAAGCTATCTCTGTTTCTACAGTCACCGCTAAGGCTACTGCATCTTTCCTTTTTAAGCAAGTTTTCACCTAGCATGGTAGCCCAAAAGTTCTATTATCAGATAATGGGACCAACTTTATTTCTCAGGTGGTATCTGAGCTTACTAAATTAATGGGTACCTATCAGTTGTTTATAACCCCTTACAATCCTTCTACTAATGGTGCGGTCAAATGAGCAAATGGTACCCTTGTAGCCATTCTTCAAAAGATGGCCTCCAACGATCCTAGTAGATGGAATCTCTACTTACCTAGTGCAATGTTAGCCTATAGGGTTAGCTACCATCATATAATTGGAATGTCTCCCTTTAAGGCTCTTTATGGTCGAGGATCCTATTCTACCCTCAAGTGTACAACCTATACTTGATGATGCTACCCCGCAAACTACTGATTTAGATATGAGGAGACTAGCTGATGAAATCATCCAAGTACAAGCTTTACCTTTGAGTTTATTGCTGCTACAACATTAAAAGAGTGAACTATAACCAACGCTAGTTGACCTACGATACCTGAATATCAAGTTGGGGATCTTGTACTCTTCTATAATCATAGACCTGGAGGAAAAATTCACAAACTTGATACCTTATGGGCTGGTGCTTATTGTATTTATTGTTGGGGTATTGAATACTCCATTGCAGCTATTGATACTGGTACTGTTATCAATAGAGTTCATAATAGGTTTCTTTGTAAATACGTGCCCCCTAGGCAAGGCCTTGAGGTGGCATTGTTGGGGATTCAACTGCAATGACCAAAAATACTCCAGATTAAGATTCAGTATCTCAGTCTAATGAGATTGTAAAAATCCCATCGGAGATATCCAATTCTTGGATAGACCAACAATAAACCCTTTGAGTTATTGGCCTACTCTGAAGGATGAGGCAAATCAATTTGAAGGGGTAAAACATCCCACAAGAAGGCCAATATCATCTAATAAGAACCTTATCAATATGACCATCACAAGTATAGCAATAATAGTTAACAATATAGGTCATCTATTAGGAAAGATATTACTTTGGGTGAAGCACGAAAATCCTCATAAAGAACTATTAAATCTACACCTATAATTATCCCTCATTTCTACCTAATAAAGTACCTCTATTTTTGTCTTGCGTAGCTCAATTTGGTCTTTTCATACAGAATTCTGTATTTATGATTGGAATCAATTATAGCAATAGAACTAATAACTTCATTGTGTCTTGTTTATCTTTGCTAGAGCCACAGATCTAATAATTTTTAGCCTTCATAACGCCTGAATATCCTAATTTCTATCAAAATTCCAATGGCTCTGACTATATTTCTTTTTCAAGGGTGTTTTTACAAAATTTTAAGACTCAACTGACATAATGAGTCATCAAATTGATAATCTCACTGAAGAAGTTACTTTTATTAATGACGCAAATAATGTTCTACATAAAGAAGTGAATGATTTAAAGAAATTAATTATAAAGAAAGATCAAGTGATTTCAGCTCTTCAATACAAATGATTAATCTGAATGGAAAAATTGCAATATTGAAGGATTGGGATAATGATCAAAGCCAGCATACCAAAGCAATTCTACTGACAGTGATGCCTCTGAACATTATGAGATTAATTCTGGGCCACGTCATTAATTGCCACATAGAATGGTTGCTTTGGCCAACCCAAGTTCCTCTAACTGTGGCGCAGCGCCTCAGCGCCCTGATACGCCTGGTTAAGCCAGCAGAGAAGTAATTGCAATACTTATGAGCGGGAGAATGATAATTACAAACCGCCAAACCTGCCTGATTTCAACAATAATGGAAATATAGCCACTTTTATCAAACGCTTTGAAATGGACATGTATGGGGCCAGTGATCATAACAAAGTGGCCACTATGATCAACTGCCTAGATGAATGGAGTATCGAGTAAAATTGCCTCATTTGGATGAAAACCCAACCTACGCCAAAGTCAAAGGGGATGTGCTTTATAAATTTGGAGGTACAGAACAAATGTCAGCTAGAAAATCCAAGTTCATGAATATCAGCTTTAAGAAAAGCAAAACATTTGATGATTTTGTAGATTGATTCTATCATGAAGCTCAAAATCTTCTAGGTGCAAAGGCTATGATTCAATTTTGATGCTAAGTTTGCATTACAACATGCAGTACAACCTTACCAAAATTTGTCAAACACCTTATTTCCTGCTTTTGTGCAAAACTTGCAATGTCCAAATTGTTTGATTATCTGCATGGATGCTCACAAAATCATGGCCCTCCCAATACTATATACAGACCAGGACCTGCTGACTCTGCTGGAAAACCCTACAATACCAATAATAATACTGACAGCGATCCACCTGTGAAATCTGAGAAAAACTCAAATACAAGGGCCTCACGCCCGTTCAATGAAGTTACTTGCTATAACTGCAATTGTAAAGGGCACTTTTCTTCCTGATGCCATCAGCGTAGTGTTAATATAGTCTTTCCAGATAGCATGCAGGTGGAGGGAAAATAACATGCACAATAGATGAAGGATTCTCTATTGTGCCAAAAGCACCAGCCTCAACTGACCAATAAGAAAACGCAGGCCATGAGCCTTGATACCAGCAAGATAAATTCTATTTTAGCACTGAATGAAGAATTTACAAATATACATGCAGTAACTTGCTCTCAGAGTAATGTTGTCATACCTGAAGCCTCTGAAGTAGTTGCTAAACCATATATGAAAAAGATATTTGAGAATAATCTAGTTGAGTGGCTAAGCAAAGCAGCAGATAACGCAATCTTGAAGAGGGTAAGTATAGCTATGTCAATTGACACATTTATCAATGAATGTCCTAGCATTGGAAATATGCAGAAACATTTTATAACTCTTTGGATTCTTCTCATATCCAATTATTAAGTTCTATTAATTCTTATTAAAAAAGAAAAAAATGAAAATGGAAATATAAAATTAAAAAAAATATAAAACATAAAATAAAAATAAATAAAAAACAATAATAAAACTTATAATATTGAGAAACAATAACAATTTAGAAAAATAAAATTGAATGCATGAACTCTAAAGCCTCATCGCCACTGAGGGCTAACTGACCCTTCTTTGGGAGGGGGAAAAGAGTGATATAGAAGCCAAGGGGCCAGTTTGGGTTTGCCAGGATTGCTGGAGTTGCAGCAGGCATAGAAGTTGAACTTTTAAAAATGTTAGAGCATAGTGGTTAAACCAGCCTAAGAAATGAAGGCAAAACGCCTGAGCTAACTGTAGCATACAGCATGGAAGTGTGAATTTTAAGAATGTTAATCCAGGGCCAAAAGACTACTAATGTAGCGTCATATTCTGAAGGTCAAGAAAATTGGATGTTGTGACCAAGGAAAAAAGAATACCCTCCACTTTTATCCAGTTATGGAGGGGGAAGTGTTGAATGTCAGACTGGACCTAAATTGTCAGGTAATTCAATAGGTGAAACAATAATATTAGCTGATGCTAGTTTATTATGTATCATATCAAAATTATCAGTGATTATGGACCAAAATTATCCTAAATATATCCAAACTTGGGATCCATGTCCTAGCAATTCCACTTAATAATATTCAACTATGATGACATGGGCATGAGGACTTTGTTGGTTAAATCAGACATAATGATAATAGTTGACTTGTGACTCAGGATCATGGGGTTTTGTTGGTCCATGTCAAAATTAGCTTTTAATGTCAATCTAGTTTATAATCAAATTAATTAAATATTATTGGTACAAATTGCCTTGGTATGTGTTACAAATTGCTTTAGAGAAGTGGAAGTTCAGCTCTCTTCAAACTTCTGAAACTCTGTATTGAGATATTTGCAAGTTTGACACTGACCCTGAGGCTGTGCGAGATGCCCCAGAGTTGAAAAGATTGCAGACCCTCTGAAGAACTTAGTACATGTTTCTATGGCTAAGTGCCATTGGAAATAAAATGACATGGGTAAAATGTGGTTAACATCAAACACTATAAATTACTCCAGTTTGATACCAATAAAGCACAATTTATTAGTACAAGTTCATAATTTAATATACATGCTTTTTGTATTTATTACTTTTATGTTGTATTAAGTTATAAATTTATTTGAGATCAGAAGGATCAGGGCAGTGAGCCATTGTCCAAGTAATGACAGAAGAATACAGCTTTTAAGTGTCATTTTCAAGGAGTTTATACCTTTACTATTGTCACCATCTGGACTATTGTCTTCATACAATAGACGTAAGAAACTTAAAATTATCCCAGAAGAAGAAACAGCCCATCTGAAATAGGCCAAAACTTTAACACCAACCTTTCTTTTTGGTCATCTTCACTTAATAAACCCCTCATTAGTTTTACACTTTCCTTAGGTTGACTTGGGAAAAGCTGTGTGTGGACCTCTTTGAGGTGGTCTTATTTAACTTTAGCCACTTTATTTGTCTTAAATTACAGCATTACCATGGACACCGCTGAGCCGCCCAGGTTTCCTCCATACTGAGGCACCAGTATGCTCTAGCCCTGACCAAAGATTGGTTATGAACGCCCCATTGGGGCACAGCCAAGTTTTGCCAACTGTTTGATCTTTACTAGTGTTTAACATGTTAACCATCCTTGTCCTATGTCACATTAGCTCAAGCACACTCTGCAGGGCTATCTTTCTTTCAGTACTGACAAATAATTCCCTTGAGTTAGTTCTGTGCACCATGCACCACCGCGCTGGGAACAGGAGAGTTATAGATACTCTCTTAACATCAGATGACCAACCACTTTACTTTACATGTATGAAAATTTCCATGTGGGTCTTTCACAAATTGCAAATGGAGTATGCCAGCTGTTGGTCATGGCAGTGGTGGAGCTCACCACTGTTTTCTCTTTTTTCTAAGGGTTGGAGAATCTAAGCGTCATTCTTGCTCCCTCCAACTGAAAATTACCCACCCTTCTTGCTTGTACCCGGTGGATATGGATGCTTTATGATCTGAGAGTTGTGATTCCCCAACTTCACCAAAATTCACAAATTAATACATTTTTTTCTTGTCACCACATTCGAGCAGTGAAGGTGGAATTATTGACAAAGGTCCTGGTGTTGATGGCCCTAGATAATGGTGCACAACCCACTTCAAAATGGGTATGGTGTTATTTTTGGCCCAAAACATGTTTTATAATGACATTTCCATAAATACACCTGAGCCATATATAACCTCTTATAACTCAGATATGGAACCCATTTCAGTGTACCAATTCACTTCAGATAACCCATTCTTGACCAAAACCATGATCTGCAGAGCAAAGGAGATAGCTAAGGAGTTACTTCTTAAATATAAAATGTTTATGAAGTTTCTGAAGATAAAGTGGGATATGTGCCTCAGTATAGGAGTGGCAAACTATCCCTCTCCATTATATGATGAAGAAACGTACCCTGGAGGTGTGCTAATGCCTGAAGAAGATTTTTGTGGTGAAGTGTTGGCGTTATCTGCTATAAATAAAGGTCATTCAGGATATTTTTTGTTAACTGCTACCCTTTCATCCCATTCAGGAAAAATCGGCACTACTATCTTGGTAGATACTAGAGCCTCTGAGAATTCTATTGACCAGGACCTAGTTGATTACCTTGAGCTTAGTTACTTGCCAGGTGGTATGGTTAGGGGAGGGGCTTCTCAAGGTATTCCCACCCTGAAGGTACTAGGGTTAATGGATTATGAAGTGGGCAAGTATCTTTTGATGGACTGTTTCCAAGAAATCAAAAAATTTTGTACCTCATTATTCTGGAAGTAGAATGGCGAAAGTTTGATGTCAAGACCAACTTGTGAGACAATACCCTATCCTAAACATTAAATAATGGTCATACATTAATTGTTCCATTGTCTGAGGCTAATTTTCAAGGAGATTTTCCTCATTGGCCCAATATCCACACTCTCAATCTCGCTCCATTGTTGAGCCCTCACTCAAGGTACCTTTACCTTCCTGTTTGGAGGATCTAAATATTCGTTTGATGCAGCTTCAGCCAATGAATTATCTGATCATTCAGAGTTTGATTGCAAGTTCAATCTCATGGTTAATGTGGTGCGGATATCTTCCCCAATTTACCCTTTGACCATATGGGAGGAAGTAGCATTAGATGTGTGGGTTAAGGAGCAGTTAGCTAAAGGCGCAATTTTTCAGTGTACCTCTCTCAGTATGCTCCCCACTTTTCTTCGTGGAGAAAGTCAATGGTACTTTATGACATTGAGTAGATTATGGGAACCTAAACAATGTTACTGCGCCAGATTTACATCCCATCCCTTTGGATTCACAGATTGCACGTTATGTGGAGAAGGCAAAAGTCTTCTCCAAACTGGATTGCATAAATGCGTTTGTTGGTATCCAGAAAGGGTTATGCTTGCTGGTGCTATGTGCCGCTGGATCCCACAATGGAATATTTAAAATAAATAATAAACTCTTAAGAAACTAAGTTTTTACTTTTTTGTTTTTATTTGTGTGGGGAAAACCAGAAAAAAGCCCTTTCTTCAATACTAGTATTTCATATTTAAACTAGTTCAAATCCTGGGGCCATGGGTATTTGGGGCTAAAGTATTATAAAGCTGAGTCATCCAAATTAGGAAATATAGTCTTTCAGCCTATCAGATTAAGGATAAATATTTTTTGGCAAAACCAACCCGTGTGGTAATGATTTATTAATTTGCACCCAATCATCAATGGGTAAAATCTTCTCACCTCAGAGGCGATCAGACTCATACAATAACAAACACCTCAAATTCAGCTGAAAAGTCAGAGCAATCCTATTTATCAGTTCTTACCTTATTAAGCCAATTTTGGTTATAAATCATATTTTCCTGATAGATAGGGTTCCACTGAGAATCCGCCAAGGTCTTTTCGCTGTTGGTACTCATATCATTGATAACCACGATATTATTCAAAGATTGGACAGGTGATGGCCAATTATGATAACAGATTTGGGGGCATTCTTACCTCCAACATTCTTTTTCAAAAGTTGAGAAGGATAATGTATGACATTGCCCCCCTCAAGGATGTTGGTAGGAGTGTAGGGTTGTAGGAAATGGCCATGTACCCAGTTTATGGTAACTCCCGTGGCTAATGATTTGATGGAGTACTCATTGCCTCTTTTGTAGGTGATGGAGAAAGTTCCCTCCCAAATTGAGCCAAGCTTACCGCTTCTTGGAGTGATGCAGTTATGGTAGTATAACACCTTATCAGCCACTTGAAATGTGGGAAGGGGGTGCGGAGCTCATTGGCAGCCTGCCCTTCTTTAGTCACTGTTTTTGCTAAGTTGGTCATAGCTTCAGCTTAGAGTTGAATAATTTGGTTAGCTAACCTTCGCATGGCTTTCTCAGACTCCTCTCCTCTAGAGAAGACATCTTTAGCTAGAAGAGCAGGTATGCCTGGTTCCCTGCCATACAAAACTCGGAAAGGGGACATTCATAGAATCCAGTGATAACTAATCCAGTAGGCCATAAGGGCACTGGGTAAGAATTGATCCCAGTGAAGTGGATCATAAGAGGCCATTTTACGGAGGATAGATAATAAGGTTCCATTGGCTCTTTCTACTGCCCCCTTGGTAGATGATTGTACGGAGCTGAAAAGAGTTGTTGAGCTCCCATGGAGGTGGCCAGGAGTTTGACTACTCTGGAGGTAAAATTATTGCCATTATCACAGAGTAGTACTAGGGGGCAGCCATGCTGAGCGAAAATGTGTTGATGTATAAAAGTGACAGTTGCCTTGGATGTTTGGGCAGGAAGCGCCACAGCTTCAACCCACTTAGTGAAGTGGTCAATGGCTACTAGGATAAAGCGGTTGCCACTGGTAGACTGTGGAAGGGGACCTACGACATCCAAACTAATAGTGTGAAAAGGTTGTTGCGGTGAGTTGGTTGATACTGGTATCTAGTCTTGAAACCGGATTGTTTCTTGCACATAAGGCAGGCTTCCAAGACATCAACTATAGCTTCCATCATTCCCTCCCAATAGTATCAATCCTTAAGCCACTCATAAGTTTTCTTTGCCCCTCCATGGCCTAAAATGGAGTGAGCTTTGAGGATGGCAGGTACGCGTTCTGAAGGCTGGAGGTAAGGCAGCCACTTTGCCCCCACCTGCTTATACAATTTCCCATTTTCCACTTTGGTGTTGCGCGAGTGGCGGTTAACATCTTCTTAACTGGATCATCTTCATCCTCCCATTTATTGGGAGTCATTAATAGATCATAAAACCTTTCTGCCTTGCTATTATCCAAATGGAGGACTGGCAGGTGAGACAACCCATCCACATTTATATGACGAGTTCTGGCACGGTGTTCAATTTTCATATCATAAGGCTGGAGCTTTAGAGCCCAGCGAGCTAACCGCCCAGTAGGGTCCTTCATAATAGTAGTCACTTCAATGAAGCGTGGTCAGTAATACAGTAAAGGTGGTCCCATAGGAAAGGGCGATAGTGCTTCACAGCCAACAAAACAGCCAGGCACTCCTTTTCTGTTACACTGTAGTTGCGCTTGGGCTTTGAAAGCATCTTACTGAAATAAGATACCGGATGATCTATACCATTTTCATCTAGTTGGCCTAAGATGGCCCTAACGGTGTAGTCCGAGGCGTCCATAAACAAGATAAAGGGTTTTTTGTAATCTGGGTGCCATAGAATAGGGCGTCGTTGTAGTAGCTGCTTCAGGGTCTCAAAAGCGGCTTTTTGTTCAGCGCCCCATTGGAAAGGGTTATTCTTCTTCAGTAAGCGAACAAGGGGCTCACTGAGTTGTGAGAACTTAGGGATGAACTGATGGTAATACCTCATCATCCCTAGAAAAAAATGTATATACCGCAAATTCTTAGGGGGAGGAATATTTGTAATGGCTTCAACCTTGTTTTGTAGTGGTTGGATTTCTTTTTGCGAAATGGTGTGGCCAAGGAAATCCAATTTTCGCTGAAAGAAGGTGCACTTTGATGAATTTAATTTGATATTTGACTTATGTAGCCTTCCAAACACCTCCTTCAAGCGATCCAAGTGGTCGTTGAAGGTTTATGATAACACAGTAATATCGTCAAGATAAATGATAACGCAGGTTAGCTTTAATTCTTGCAAGATGTGATCCATCGCACGCTGAAAAGATGCAGGTGCATTGCACAACCCTTGAGGTAATCAAGTGGGTTGGTAAAGCCCTTTGCTGCAAATGAGAGCGCATTTCTCCAGGTCCTGTGGAGAAAGGTCCATTTTTCAATAGCCACTGGCCAAGTCCATGGCTGAGAAGAAGTTTGAGCTGGATAGTTGGGCCAGGGCATCATCAATGCGAGGGATAGGATAGCTATCCTTCTTTGTGAGGTTATTTAGCTTGCGGTAGTCCATGACTATATGGTGACCTCCATCTATCTATTTAATTGATAACAGTGGGGAAGACCAAGGGCTTTGAGAGGGAACTAGTAACCCTGCATCCAGTAACTGTGTGAGTTCCGTCCTCATATGCTGTTCCTCCACCTTTGACTTGCAATATGGTTTTGACTGAATGGGATGGGCATCACCCACATCAATGGAGTGGCACCAGCCCTTCATGTGGCCATAGTCATGAGCTGACTTGGAGAATATGTCACTATAGTCATCAAGGAGATTATGAACTTTCTCTAGCTCATCTGGAGTTAGCTCATCTGAAATATGGACGTTTGGTAAGGTACACACCAGATGGTCTGAGGGTAAACCCAAATCTGCCATTGACCCTATGGAGTGGATTTGTTCAACGTCCTCCAAAAGGATTAAAAATCCTCAGCCAACCTCTTGGTGTTTCCGTATGATCATGTCCTTTGCGGTGAGGTTTCCCAACAGTAGAGTAATAGGTCGCTGATAGGCGGGTCTAGTATCCCAGGTAATACATGAGGCTCCAAAGAACTAAGGCCCTCAACACTTACGAGATGCAACAAACAGTGGTGTGGTATTTGGAGCGTGATTTTCGTATCAACCACTCGTTGTTCACCCGGCTTAATCACCACCTCATCTGCCGCATAAGATGGAATACCATCGCTAGCCTCCACTGAATTGGGCAATTTCTTAGTGTTGCGCCCAGAGGTGACATAATGTAAAGGCAAAGCGGAAAAGGGGTATTCAACCAGACAGGTGTAGTCATTATTGATGAGTTTGTTATTGGATAAGACTAATAGAACTTTGTAGTTCATTAAAGATAGGAGCCCTTGATTCATGTTGATGATGCCTTCATACTCAATCATAAACTGAGTACCTATGAGCATATCATAGGAGTTATTATCTAAGGCCACAGCGGGGGCTGATAGGATAAGCTTCCCAATGCGAATGGGAAAAGAGGAGTAAGCGCTAAGGGCATGGGTATTGTTTGGGCCTGCAGTTCCAAACTCCTTAGTATAGTCCAAGTCAGGCATCAGTTTAATCTTTTTCATCAGCCAAGATGAGATTACATTCACTGGGGAACCTGTATCCAGAATAGCCATCACCCAGACTTTGTGAACAACTACTTCAACCTTGGTAAGTGTGCTTCCAAAGTTGGCCGACAGCGCTAAGACCTCCTTGAGATGAAAAGTGGAGGTTAATTTGCATGCGGTCTCAGGGTGAGTCTCCAGAATAGACTGCATGGTATGCCCTCGCTGTAAAGGGCGAATTAAGCTCGATAGGAGCTGATCAGCGTCGCTGGCTGTGTCAATAGTTGCCATACAACCTATAACTTGGCGGAGGTAGGTATCCTCAGGTATAGTGGTTTCATCTACTCCTTCAGCGTTTGGGCGATCAGGGACCTCCATTTCCGCAGGAGCTCCCAATAAGTAGTACCCAACTTCATTGTAACCCCCTCAGAGTCAGCCTCAGGGGTATTCTCAACCATGGGCAAGGTTGCAATTGAAGTAGGGGAGACAGCCATGAGAGGTGGGGTAATTAGCTTCGCTTTAACTGGCATTTTTACAACCCCAGTGGTTCTGGAGGATATACCCTTAGGGCGCGCACCTATTGGCTGAGCTGAAGGGGAAACCACAGTAGGGATCTCCGCTTTACATGAATGAAGGATGTCCATTTTAAGTTGCACCAAAGAAGCAGGTTTGGCAGGGAGAATAGGCACAGGTGGCCTCACTTCCAATAGTTCAATAGGCCGCAGCTCACCTAAAGGAATATGGGCGATGTCTAACAAAGCCTCTTTTATATCACAGAAGGTTGTAAAGTGGCGTTTCACTGATATGATATGCCTGGAGAGAGAGGGTTGTGAAGCTAACCCTGTTAATATGGTGGCGATAGCATCATCCAGGGTAAGCAGGTTACTTGTAGCCAGCCTTTGAGCAGTGAGATAGAAACGCTCAGCAAAACTAACGAGGGTTTCATCCTCATACATGGTAAGGCGCATGAAAGCCTGTTTTTCCCTGTATAAACTCTGCTTGGATCTGAATTCAGCCAAGAGGGCCTTCTTAACATCTGGCCAGGTGTGCTGAGGATCCAGGTGAGGAACGATCAACTCTTGGGCTCTGCAGCTTAAACAGGGAAGAATGTACTGAACTTTATGTTTATCAGTGGCGCCATCCATCGCAGCTTCATAAACGTACAAAAAAGAAGCAATGCTCCCTTCACCCGGGGTGTATCTGTCCTTTATAGGTGATTTGAATGGCCGTTGCTCTAGCTTTTTGAGATGGGAGAAAGAGCTGGCTAGTTGCTTCTCAATAGCAACTAACCGTGATTCATTTAAAGAAGAACCAGAAGAGCTGCTTATGTTTACAGCCTCCATGTTAGTAACCACAGTTTAGTGCACAGGCGGCCCCCTGTAGTGAGCACCAAATTGTTGGTATCCAGCAAGGGTTATGCTCGCTGGTGCTATGTGCCGCTGGATTTTACAATGGAATATTTAAAATAAATAATAAACTCTTAAGAAACTAAGTTTTTACTTTTTTGTTTTTATTTGTGTGGGGCAAACCAGAAAAAAGCCCTTTCTTCAATACTAGTATTTCATATATAAACTAGTTCAAATCCTGGGGCCATGGGTATTTGGGGCTAAAGTATTATAAAGCTGAGTCATCCAAATTAGAAAATATAAGCTTTTGGCCTATCAGATTAAGGATAAATATTTTTTGGCAAAACTGAACCGTGTGGTAATGATTTGATAAATTGTATCCAATCACCAGCGGGTAAAATCTTCTCACCTCAGAGGTGATCAGACCCATGTGGTAATGATTTATTAATTTTCACCCAATCATCAATGGGTAAAATCTTCTCACCTCAGAGGTGATCAGACTCATGCGATAACAAACACCTCAAATTTGGCTGAGGAGTCGGAGCAATCCTATTATCAGTTCTTACCTTATTATGCCAATTTTGGTTATAAATCATATTTAGCCAATAGATAGGGTTCCACC
Source organism: Massospora cicadina (assembly GCA_022478985.1). Classification (NCBI taxonomy): domain Eukaryota; kingdom Fungi; phylum Entomophthoromycota; class Entomophthoromycetes; order Entomophthorales; family Entomophthoraceae; genus Massospora; species Massospora cicadina. The sequence continues at coordinate 37,828 of JAKSZP010010733.1, read as the reverse complement.
GAGAATCCGCCAAGGTCTTTTTACCGTTGGTACTCATATCATTGATAAACACAATATTATTCAAAAATTGGACAGGTGATGGGATAATTATGGTAACAGATTCAGGGGCATTTTTACCTCCAACATTCTTTTTCAAAAGTTGAGAAGGAGAATATCTGACAGCATTCAATCAGATCCTGATTAAGAAGGGTCAGGAGTGGCTAACTGAATTCCACACCCAAAAAGAAATCTTCCAGCTTTGGGTCATGCCTTTGGGCAAAAGAATGCCCCTGCTATCTTTCAACGCTGTATTGATGTGGCTTTGGGGACCTTCCTTGGGGTATGTGCAGTTTACTACATGGATGATATTCTGGTGTTTTCCCTGATCATGAGTCCCATGCAGTAATCTTAGACAATTGGTGGAGCGGTTAAAGGCAGCCAACCTTACACTGAAGATAAGTAAGTGTGAATTCTTCAAGTCCCAGGTCACCTTTCTGGGCAACGTTGTGTTTGACCAAGGACAAATGATAACTCCAGACAATGAGAAGATGATTTGTGAGTGGCCCACCTTAACTTTGGCAAGTAATTAAGGAGTTTTTTAGGGACATATACGTTCCTCAATAAGTTTACACCAAATCTTTATTAAGTGGCAGCGCCCTTGTAGAAGGCAAGTGGTGCAAAAGTTCTCCAGTGGTCCCCTTTTTCAGGATGCCTTCCAAGAAGTAAAGTGCACCCTGTTGTCCACGTCCATTCTTCACCATGTTGACCACAATAAAGAGTTCATTGTTGCTTCTGATGCCTCCAACTTCACCATAGCAACAGCTCTATTAAAAGGTAGACAAAGATGGAATAGAGATTCTGGTGGGATATTTTTCTAAAAAGATGTCTCTTCCAGAGTTAATTTCCGCCGTATATGATAAAGAGTTATTAGCAGTGGTTGAGGCACTGACTTAGTTGCTTCATCACTTGCTTGGCTCATCCCAACCCTTCTGCATACGTACAGATCACTTAGGCTTACAGTACTACCACGCACCTCATGTTTTAACCCCGCGAAAAACCTGCTGGAATGAGACCCTAGCCCAATTTTCGTTTTCTTATGGGTTTACTAAGGGCAAAGATAATGGTTTGGTGGATGCTTTGAGCCGCAACCCTGCACTAGCTCCAGATCTTAAGGAGGTAGAGGTGCATAATACCCACTATATGAATCAATCACATAAGATTGTGTCTCAACTTCCCTCTCCCTTGGCCAACGAACCAGCTCTCGCTCCTCTGGAAAATGTGGAGGAATACAGGATGTACAGAAGGGTAGTCCTTTCCCAGCCTTTATTGACTTAATATGCTATGGTCCTTGCTAAGGACGCGTTAAATCAGGATGATATAACCAGGGTTATCATGTGAAGGATGAGATGGTATGGTTTCAGGGGCGCTTATGGTTTCTCACTGGACCACTGTGCCTGGAAATTATCTGTGACATTATGATGGAATCACCGTTGGTCATCCTGGAAAGGCAAAGACTCTAGAGCTAATTTGCTGCACTTACAATTGGATGGGGTTAGACGCACAGGGGCAGGTATTTTAAAGAGTGCCTAGTCTTTAACCAAATGAAACCAAATTGCCAGCCTCTAGCGGGGCTGTTAGTAACAGTTCAAAAAGCTGAAGGGCCTTGGACTTCTTTATTGGTTTATTATATTATAGAATTGCCTGCATATGATGGCTATGATTCCACCATAATGGTGGTGGACCATTTTATGAAGTTCTCCCACTTTATTCCCCAAAGAACCACAGTCACTGCAGCTGAGATGTCTAGGCTCTTTGTAACCCATGTTTTCACTTTTCTTGGGGTTCCTCAGGAAATAATTTTTGATTTTGGATACCAGTTTACCTCCATCTTTTGGGAAGGTTTGTGTAAGACTCTGCATTTCCATCCCTGCTGTTCAACTGCCTATCATACCCAATCAGATGGGCAGACTGAACGAGTAAACCAGTGCCTCAAACAGTTATTGCAGTGTTACATCTCCACAAATTATTCAGATTGGGTTTCCCATCTCCCCATGGCCCAATCTAGTTATAACAACGTCCAACTTGCATCAATCAGTTGTTCCCCCTTCTTCACCAACTATGGCTTCAATCCCGCCTTCAACATGGAGCCCAATTGTGAATACAAGGTGGAAGTGGTGGCTGACTTTGCAAAGTTGATCTAAAAAGTACACCAGGGGTGAGCATGAATTTAGATGAGGCCATGAAGGCTTCCAAGGAGAATGCTGATGGTAAGAGACAAGTTGGACCAGCATACACAGAAGGAGATCTCGTGATGATGGATGCTAAAAACATCTTAATCAAGCAACCATGCAAAAAACTAGCACCAAAGAGTATTGGGCCATACCTTGTCATCAGAAAGTTGGCCACACATCATACCAGCTGGACCTCACCCCTCGTTTTATTCTTTTCATTATTCCATGAAAGCAAGCTCACGTTGTTTAAGGGACCCCACCAGAGACTCCTGAGGCTTATCTCATGGATGGGGATCCAGAGTGGGAAGTGGAGGAGGTAGTAGCCTCCCATCAGGTAGGAAGGAGACTTGAGTATCTTGTATTCTTGAAAGGGATTTGATGCAGAGAACAGCTGGGCTCCAGAGAGGGACTGTATCCATGCACAGGTCTTATTTAAAGCATTCCACGAGAGTTTCCCTGAGGCTGCAGGTTCCAAGTCTAAGCATGCCGTCACTGCCATGAGGTTGGCCCCTGCTCACAAAAACTTTTCCTTGGAAAATGCCCCCGGGGGTGGATTCCATTAAAGAGAAGATGGTAATGTCATGTTCACATGACTTGATTGAAGGGGTCAATGTCCATGACAAGGCTAGGCGCCAAAAGGCAAGAAGGTTAAGCTTCAGGACCTACCTGACTTGAGGCACACATTGGACCAACGTTGGGTACAGGCCAAGCATGCCCAGGTTGGTTAAGAGGAAGTGCAACTTGCCCAGCCCTGTATAATGGCTGTAGTGTTAAAATGGACGTGCTACCTTTTGAATTAAAATGAATAAATTTTATTAATCAGTGAATGGGGTTTAAAACCCATTCAATTTTATGAGGTTACTAACTTGGATTGGGCTCAACTTAAATCAATCACTTGAGTAAGGTTTTTTGAAGTATGCTACCAGATCATATGGAAGCAAGCATTTATTGGTGCACCAGGGCTTAGTACCACTTGCTCTGATTGATTTTTCACAAGTTGGCTTAAATATGTTTTCTCAAGACCAACCTGTCTCATTTGTCATCTTCCCTTAATAAACACCTCATTAGTTTTACATTTTCCTTATGTTGATTTGAGAAAATTTGTGCGCAGACCTCTTTAAGGAGGTCTCAAATAAAGTTAGCTTTTTTATTTCTCTTAAAATTACAACAGCACTAGTGACACTTCTGGGCCGCCCAGGTTCCCTCCAGACCAATGCACCAATACACTCTAGCCCTGACCAAAGCTTGGTTATGAACGCCCCTTTGGGGCACAGCCAAGTGTTGTTGTATGTTCAATATTTACTAGTACTTACCATGTTAACCACCCTTGCCCTATGTCACTTTAGCTCAAGCACACTCTGCAGGGCTATCTTTCTTTTAGTATTAATAATTAGTGCTCTTGCGTTGGTCCTGTGCACCGTGAACCACCACGCCGTGAACTGGAGAGGTATAGATAATCTCTTGACACTGTGCCTTAGATAGAAGCCCATTAGGCTCTTCTCCATCAACTGGGCAGCTGTGCCCCATGTATTATGGCTGTTGTGTTTCTCAATGGGAGCCTAATAAGCTTGTACAGCAGACAACTTTAGCTGAGCCCCTAACAAGCTTTAAATGTGCCTTGCCGCATACTAGAAGGTACATTCTTACAGAACTAATACAGAGCTAAAGTCCTGGGTGATGCCCTTGATAAGTCTGGATGACCTGAACATACACAATGATATTAGATGAAGCAGATATACTAAATATGTAAAACTTATTCAGGATTATAGTATAAATTTCCAAAACTAATTGTACATGCTAAATTAAGGTTTTTGTTTTATTCTGAGATCCTACACTGAGGTAAAAAAACTTGCATGTTTAGTTAGAAATCTGAAGGGTACTAAGAAAAAACTGCAGGAGAGTGCCTTGTTGATCAACAACTTTGGGTTAACATAAACTGAGTCATACTAAAATAATTTGATTTGATAATATAGACTGCATTATTATACCCAATATTAAAAAAGGTTTCTAAACAAGAATTCTTCAGAATTGAAGGTTTGTATATTATTTGATTCTTAAGATGAATAAAGGTTTATAAAAATTTCTTAACTATATTTATTATAAAAATTTTATTATAAAGTAATGTTGGTGATAGCCACTGAAAATAACTTAAAGTCCAATGAAGTGACCAGTCTACATGGTACAATACTAATTTCAGTGAATCACATTCTAGGAATAATTTTTTTTTAGTACTAGATGCATTCTAGGAATAATTTTATCATCTGATTTTTCTTGCTTTTACACTGATGTAGCCTATCCCAAGAAGGTCAGAAAGAGGTTTAAAATTATTGTCATACCAGGTGTCCAATATATACAAAATATAACCTAAAGCCTATTTTTATAAGTGTACTCAAAGTGTTGCCTGGTGAGATGATACGTTTTATGCTCCAAATAACAAGAAAAAAGAATTGACTAAATATAGGTAGAAAATATGCGCAACATATCTAAAAATGAACTACTCAATAACCGTTTAGTTATTTCTAAAGACTATTCTTTCTATAATCTATTACTTATCAATACAGGCGGACCTTACTCCATATTTAAATTCTCAATGTTGAAGTGGGAGCATTGTTTATTAATCAATAACTTACTTATATAATTTAATAACATCATATACCTAATTCTGAAAATGATGATGTCTTGTGGGTTATAGCTTTCTGTTGAACGTTGGAGTACATAATGGATGACAATTGTTATCTTTAATACATCATACATAGCCATCTAGTACTAAAAAATACATCATACATAGCCATAAAAACCAGAAACTTCAAGATAGTATTTACTTTTATATTATAAGATGCAGTTTTCATGATTTAATCTACCACTGAGAAAATATTGTTTTCTCTTATAAGATCTTTTACTACATTCTGATATTCCTATACTTAATGATTTAGAAGTTTTTTAGCACATGAGTCTCAACACAAATTTGAGTTTCTCTTTTTAGATGCGTGTAATGTGGCAAAATTGGCACTTCTCAATTTAAATTAGATAAAAGTGCAAACCAAGTATGAGGAGTCTTGGCAGAATTAAATTATTAAATAGCCTATTGTGGACATATATGGGCAAAGTCTCTGAAATAAATTCACATATATATTTTTATAAGTTGATGTACAGCGTTGCATCTGAATTATTTCATACTCAGTACATGAGATGAAAACAATTAGTTTGCATTTTTACCTAAGCTTTGGTTGAAGATTGAGGACTGATGTCTTGATCTCAGTGTTTATTTTAGCGTTTAAACTAGAAAACTTTGGACCTGTAATTATTAAGTATATAGTATAGATTTATTTTTTAGTGGTTTTTATTCCTATATTGAAATTTGAGTAGCGTTTATTATAAGCTTCTGGATCAGAAATATTATAGTCAATCAAATTTGAGACTATTCATCATATTTATTAGACTAAGTTTTTTTGAGAAGTGAGCTTTTAGTGACTACACCAGGGTATATAGTGGTAGTTCTGTCAGGTCATATGATAAGTCAGTGGCAAAAAACTTTGAAAACTACAATAAACTTAAAACCAGTAAAAAATAATACACCTCTCAAAAATTAGTAATTCTACAGGCCATTAACGCAATTAAAGCAAATAAAGTTCTGATTAATGATCTTTTTCCATGGTGGTAAATAAAATGTTTTAAATACCAGCTCAGAGAAGATCATATAAAACCTGGTACAAACAGTGAGAATTGAAAATTTACTAGAGGTGCACGTATCAAACTCTGGCGGAATATTATTCACAGCGTAAGGAAAAGGTTCAGATAATGTTACAAGGTGTTGGGATTCACCCTCTCCTGGTTGAAGCCTCTTACTAGGGGTCCAACTCACTAATATTTATTTTTAATTAATGCCAAGTTATGCTCCTCATTAACTTGAGTTGATCTAACTCAATGTATTGGGGGATCATCCCTGATAATAATTATTAGTATTTTAACAATTTACTGATCTAAGGATATAGGAATTGATCCTGATAGTTATTTGATTTCAACAATTGGTGGGAGTAAGCTAAAGTAATTGGAACTTTAATTATCATTATCTAAATTATATATTTATAAATATATTAGAAACCAAGGGTAATAGTTTATACTAAGCTTGATTTTCACTTGCTATCACCTAATACTCTCCTTATCTACCTTCTACCCATTTACTCCTTGTCACAAAATCAACCTTGGGCTTCGCTAGTGTGCCAGGCCAACCAGTATGAAGACTGGTGGCCCTTTGCTATTTCACCTTCATTGGCGTACCAACCCCTATAAGCCCTGTGTCCAACCTACCAACTAACCACCAATGGCTTCGCCTTTAGCCCCAGGCATCCTCAGCGTGTGCCCCAGTAAGTCCTGCCCCCTTCCTAGGTGGCTCAGACACTTCCGCGCTGCCCCACCCTTGTGGCCCTTCACCAACCCATCTGGGCATGCCCCAGCGAGTCAATCCCCCTTCTTGGGCAGCTATGGAACCTCCTGTGCTGCACCCCACTAGGGTTGGTGTCTATGCAGCTCATCTGCTGGTAGCCAGCTGGTCAAGTTCCCGCTGGTTCCTCATAGAGAGGAGGTATAAGAGCTGGTAGCACCGCCCACTCCAGGTGTGATCACCTGCGCCTATTGGGGATCTCCTATACCACCTTCCTCACTCTAGTTGCACCAAGCTACTTCAAACAAACAGGAAAGATGGCAAATGAGAGATGTTTTTAGGAGGGTATGAATGACTATTTATACTACTTTCAGGGATACTGCGCCCGAGTGCTCTTTGGCCAATCAACTACTGGAAAACCCATTGGCCTCTTGATTACAAACCTCTATCAGATTGTAAACTTTACATTCATACTTCATAGCTGTCAGAAATTTGACTATGGGCTCTGCTATCTGGCAGGCTAACCAGTATGAAGACTGGTCAGCCCTTGCCGTTTTACCTTAGGCATCAGGGCTAGCAGCGCTGGCTAACCCCTTGGCATTTCACCCATGCCATTCAGGGATCCCCTAGCCTAATCCTTAACCAACAAAATAAATAATAAACTTACAACAAAAGGTAGATTAGGCGAAGTGAAATATTTATTGAAAGGGAAGCGCCAGGTATTTATACTATTTATCAAAGGGCTACTGCACCCACCGCCAACCTATCAGCTCTTCTGCTGGTCCTTCCAGCCAACCACTTCTTCTTCTTCTACATTATCCTCTTCCCTGGCGTCGACCATCTTGCTCCATCCTTCCCAATGTCCAAATTAGTTTTGGCTCATCCTCAGACTTAAGTCATCAGTGAGCCATATAAAATATTAATCTAAATAAACATCAAATTTGTATTCGACCTTCAAGTTGATAATGCACTGGAAACAACTTTGGTTGCTCACTTTGACTCGGAATACCTCAGCATCTCACCGCCATCACTTCTCATCTTATCTAATAATAAATGGGGCACCAGAAACAAATTCAGCCACCCAAAACTCATAATTGTTAGATCCGCCAACATCATATTATCAGCCAGCAAATTCATGGATGAACAATTGAAGCAAATACATCAGCTTTCCACCAGAAATCCCACAATGGACCACAAATAGCAGTTGGCATCAACCACTGATTCTGCTGACAGATATCAATTGGGTAAAATAAGCTATTAGTTGCTGGTGATCCTTATACTAATTTGGGGCTACTGATTGGCCCCATTCAAACCTAAATACCAAACTTGGCGGAGTAATAATTTTGGCTCAACCCAAATTGGGGAGCAACTAACCAGCAATCATATTAAATTATACAAAATTCAGTCAATAAGCCATTCCACCAGGATTGGCCATATCATCCCAAATAATGCTAAATCATTGGAGGATTCCATCTGGTTAAAATTCTGACATTTCCCCCCACCTAACCAGATAGTAATCCTCCTACTTTCAACCTCAGCATGTGGGGCAGGCGTCCAGGACTTGCCCCTCCCCACCACCAACAACTGCTGGAACCAAACCACAGTGGTGCATCACTGCCACCTCTTCACTGACCTTTAGCTACTTAAGCACCAACCAGCAGAGTCACCCCTGTAGTGAGCACCAATGTCAGAAAATTGACTATGGGCTCTGCTAGTTGGCAGGCTAACCAGTATGAAGACTGGTCAGCCCTTGCCATTTTGCCTTAGGCGATGGGGCTAGCAGCGCCAGCTAACCCCTTGGCATTTCATCTGCACCATTTGTGGATCCCCTAGCCTAATCCCTAACCAACAAAATAAATAATAAATTTATAACAAAAGGTAGATTAGGCAAAGGGAGATGTTTATTGAAAGGGAAGTGCCAGGTATTTATACTAGTAACAAAAGGGCTACTGTGCCCACCACTGACCTATTGGTTCTTCCACTGGTTCTTCCAGCCAACCACTTCTCTTCTTCTATATTATTCTCTTCCCTAACGTCAATCCTCTTGCTCCATCCTCCCCAATGTCTAAATTAGTTTTGGCTCATCTTTGGCCTTAAGTCATCAGTGAGCCATATAAAATAATTAATCTAATTAAATATCAAATTTGGGGTTGACCTTTGAATTGATAATAATGTACCAGAAATGACTTTGGTTGCTTGCTTGACTCATAATATCTCAGCATCTCACCGACATCTATTCTCAACTTATCTTAATAACTAGCGGAGTTACCCATGCTTTGCTATGGTGTTTATAGAATTTCAGGTGATTCAAATTGATTAATTTAGATTTTATATATAGTTAAGCAATAACTACTTGGCTAAATCTAATTGCTCAATTGAAGCAACCAAAAAGACCAACCACTCAGCTAAAACTAACTGAACTTATCAAATCAATTAATAGCTAATCACCTCCAAAGCTAAACTGTATCCTATTGATTTGACCAAAAACCATCAACCACTCAGCCAAATAAAATAAACTTATCAAATCAATCAGATTCTAGATTATTTTAGCTTTTATATTGGGTAGATAGCTATCAATAAGTTCAGAAACCATTAAATTTTATTAGAAATTCCAATCTCCAACCACTTAGCTAAAATCAATTAAGTCTGCCAAATTAATTAACCATCAATCTCTTATCTGAAACTATTGAGCCTATCGAATCAACCAAAAAATAAACCACCACTCAGCAAAAACCAATTATTGAACTTACAAAACAGCCAAAAACTACCAACTAAATATCAAAGCCTATGAAACTATTGAATTAAATGAATATGAAAATACACAACCAAATTGCTATATAATTACCATTAGAAATATACGTTCTAGATCTTATATAGAACTGATGTTTAAATTTATATGATTATATAAAACAATTACATATTAGCATTCCGTTCCCAAACTTTATAGAATACTTGTGCCAAGTTTGGTGATTTTTGGTTGTTTGCTCGAGATAATACATCTATATAAACAACTTAACATACTGATTCTTTTGTAAATAAAATTTAAGATTAATTCTTGTTGATACCCAGTTTAACACAGATTTGTTTGTGGGCTTAAAGTTCATCTGATAATCTTATATTTTTTTATATTTGTAGATGGTTATCGATAAAATTAAGTAATCAAATCATACTTAATCAATATAAATTTACCAACCATTCAGCCATACCCAATTAAACCTATCGAATTAACTAAACCACTAAACCACTTAGCTAAAACTATTAGATTAAAAATCAACTAATCACTAACCGCTTCTAAACCAAAACTAAATGTATCGAAACAACCAAAATCACAACTACTTACCAAAACCAATTAACTTTATTAAATCAACCAATCACTAACTTTATTTAAGCTGTTAAGCTTATTAATCAACACAAACCCACCAACCGCTCGACAAAACCATTTAAACTACCGAATCAACTGAATATCAAACTTCTTGGCCATAACAATATACCAATTTCCATTATAAATATATAAAACTTTCACTTGTTACATATAAAGCTTTTTATTTTACTATGAAAATTAAGAATCCGGCTTCAAGGTGCACACGGACCCCCTCCCATCCACCTATAGCTAAATTTTCAGAGCTCTACATGCTCTATTTTTGGCTGGGCATCGTGCACATATACATTTGCTTTTATATATATAGATTACACCAGGATTCGAACAACTGACCTTTTATAGAGTCGAAGTTTAGAGACAAAAGCTGAGCCAATTATGCTAGATTTTTTTTAAAAACTCCATACTTTATTAAATAAAGTTAAGAGAAAATAAGAGGGGAGGGTGGAATACAGGTAATTTGGCCAAGGGTAAAAAAGACCGGGGATTTGGGCCACTAGAGTTCTAGCACCTCCGACCATTGCTGATTGGTGATCACCATCACTAGCTACGGTTCTAGCAGCGGTGGGCTTACAGGCCATACTATTCTCAGATGATTAGTAGCTTTATTGCATGTGATGAGCAATCCAGCAGGGAAAGCCAAATGCATGGCCTTATAACACTTGGGGATTATGTGCAAGAATTTTGAGATCTGGCGGAGCTGATTGGAGATAATCTGAATGGTCTTCAATACCAAACCTCTGTGATGGGGGCACTTTTGCTCATAACCTTGGCAATGAGCACATAGTGAATTACCCATACACAATAATAGTAAATGAAGGCTCATAGTTGGATCAGAGCTGTTCTCAGGGTTTTCATAAAGAACAGGTCCTGCAATAGATGTATACCTGGAGGCAAATGATTGTCTGATAGGATGTATCATATTGTGGACCAGTATTTTTTGAACACAGTATATTCATAATAGCAATATGCTATGTCTGCTTCCAATTTGGTGTATATGAGGCATTCTTTGTGCTGGTAATCTGGCCTGCTGTGCTTGCCCAATTTGAATACCCAATTAAGGATCTGCTATATTACCAACTGCTGTTTGGCTGTAACCAAGTAGGTGTTCAGGCCCAAAATCAACTCCTTCATTGGGTAGTTGGTGTCATAGCCCTTGGTAGTCCAGTCATTAAGGATTTGTGGGTGGGTGGGCAAATTGTGCCCCAGTTTCAGGAGCAGATCCCTGTATTCTATCAGTATCAATTTTTACCTAATTCTGATTGTCTTGGTTGTATATTTATCAGCGATTCAGTTATGTTCCTCCTAGCTTGTTGCAGTAATCATTGCAGAATTATATGCTTTGATATCCCTTTGAATTTGGTCAGCCTCTCAGTCTGATTTTTTGAATGACCACCCACCCTGGCACACAGCCCAATTGCAGAGTTGCCAGTAGTATAGGGCTCCTTTTAGTGGGGTTATCTTCAGGTGGTTCACCATCTATTTGTATAACAATCAGGGGGAGACTGGCTCTTGGAGGCCTTGAGACCTTGCCAAGTTCACACCCCATGCTAGAGTTGGGCAGCGCATATGCATCTGTGTTAGCTTCAGAAATGACTTCCCCCATATACACTGGGCATGAGATTCAAAGTCCAGTAGGCCCATGCCTCCTTCATTCTTTGGTTTTGACAGGGCTTCCAGTGGAATTGGTGCTGACTTTGCCTTGAACCACAGGAAAGTATGGAGCATTGACCTGATTTTCTTCTCTAGGTTTGGGCTCATCAACAGCACATGAGCAACATACCATAGCTTTGAGAAGATAAAGATATTTATCACCTGCACTTTCTCCTTGAGGCATAGTCTGGTACTTTTCCAGCATGACATTCAGAATGATAAGCTTGTTAATACTTCTTATTCAGTCTCCAGTACAGCTGGTCCTTTGTCATTGAAAAGTATCCTGAGGTATAGGACTGTCTGGGAGCTCATAATCAGTGTTGTATCAGTTGGTGGGCTGAAGTTTGGGTTTCAACCCTCATCACTGAGGTTTTTGCCAAATTTATATTTGTATTTGATGCAAGTTGGTAGAGGTTTAATAGATCCTCAGTGCCCTGGAGGTCAGTTGATGAGCTTATTCCTACAACTGTATCATCCACAAATGCTAGCATCTTCAGTGGCATTTGGTTAGGGTGGACTAAACCCTGAAGCTTTGTGTCCACTGCCACTAGTAGAATGTTAGCTGCAAAGTTGAAGAGTATTGGTAACATGGGGTCTCCTTGGCGGAGACCTTGCCTGACAGAGATTTTGTTGGTTGCACCATCCATGACCATAGCCTTTGTTACCAGACCTGAGTATAGTGTCGTTATCCATGCCCAAAACATGGCTGTTGCCATCAGCCAATTAGATAGTATGCACGTGAGCAGTTTATAATTGGTGTTCAATAGTGCAATTGGGCACCAGTTCTGAAGTTGGCATTTGAGGCCTTTTTTGTACAGAAGTACAATTTGGGTCTCATGTCCTCCTGGAACTTGTTTGCCATGGGTCAAACAGTGGTTAAAGAGGGCTTTGAGCTCTGGCACAATGCGGTCTCAGAATATGCTGTATATTTCTGCACACATATTGTCAGGGCCTGGTGCTTTCATTCTTGGCGACTCCTTTAGCGCCCTCTTAACTTCATTGATAGAGATTTTGGTGGATAGCTTGGTGACATCTTCCAGCGTACAGCCACCCAGTGCCAGCTTGGCCAGGTCAATAAGGGTTTTTGTCACCAATTTGCTCATTTCTTGCTGTCAGAAGAGATCACCATAAAAAAGCTTTAACTTCATGCTTGATCGTTTCAGGGTCTGTTGATACTTCCCCATCCGCTGTCTCCACTTCCCATACCCTAGCCTTAGTTCAGATTTCCTTGAGGTGTTTAAGGCCCTCTTTGGTCATCATCCCCGCTAAGCTCTGATATCAGTAAGTTGCATTGGTCCATCTCTCTGAGTCTTGTTTCATCATTATAGCCCAATATTTTTTGTGCGTTGTTTGGTACTCACTCCACCAGTCCTCGCTGTCCCAGCAGGTGAGCCTCAGGATTTCTAATTTAGACTTCAGTTGCTTCATGGCAGCTGTTTGCTTGTAGGAGGTCACTTTTTCAAACTTCATACTATCATGTTTCATCTTTATTTTGATCTGGGTCCATCTTTCTAGTGGGTCTAGCTCCGGGTGGTTGTCCAGATGCGCTATTAGCCAATCCAGTCCTGCATCTACCATTTGGCGCCAATCCCCGTTCCTCAATGTGGCTGGTGCCAATTGCCACTTGTGGTTCCTCAGAGGTTCATCAAGGTTGATCTCCACCCGGATGACCATGTGGTCACTTTCAGCATTTATGCTAACCTCGCTGTTGGACATCATTGGCCTGAGGTCCAATGATATGAGGATGTAGTCTAACCATGATCCTGACAGTGGGGATCCAGCGGCATCATATGTCCACTGCATTAGATTGGCTGGGTCATCATCCTCTTTGTCAATCATTAGGCACATCCCCAATTTAACTAGGTAATTGAGCATCTCATCAGCTTTACTGTTGGGGATTCTCTCATCAGGTATGTATCCTGACTTGCATTCATCCAGCAGTTCAGGTCACCTGCTATTATGGTCATCACTTCAGATGGCACTTCCACTAAGAAATCCCAAAAAATACAGTTTTTGTGGAGCTTCAGTGGGGCATAGACTGCTACCACCCATATGCTCCTGCCAGTTTCTCTGTTTGTAGCTGACGCTATCAAGATCCTACTGGCTTGAGTTTCTTCCACAAATTCCAGGTCTATTTTCTTGTCCATTGTGACTATTGCCACATGGTCCATCCATAGGGCTTGGTAGCCTATCTGGCGGGACCACAGATGGCTTTTAAGCGCAGTTTGAGCTCGGCACCATTTCTTTTTGGTTACCAGCTTGTGTTTCTGAAATAAAAATTAGGTCAATATTATTATTAGTTTTTAAGTGGTGCATTTTCCTCCTCCTCATTTGTATGCTCACCATCCCCCAAGCATTTGTAGTCACTATCCTCATTTCTGGCTGCCTGACCCAAGGGTATGAGGTTTAGCATTGTCTGGGTTGTGAATTGAGTCACGTACAGAGGTCAGGTTGGTCGTTGGTGGTGGTGTCGATGGTTGGCAGGGTGAAATATTCAGTTTTTGGGGTCAGTTGGTTGGGACTGGGATTATGTTCCAAGGCATCCTGTGCACTGGGAATTTGGTCGCCATCCCCATCTCCATGTTGATGGTTAATGGGGATGGTTTTATGATTGGGTCTGGGTGCCCCTTGTTTTCTTTGGGTGGACCAGTGGATTTGCCCTCATCCATCAGCTGGATTTGCACCCCTTCATTCGATTTATTGGCAGAACTCAATTTTTTAGTCAGCAATTGCCCAGCCAATTTTGTCAATCTCAACTTTCCTGCAAATTTTTCTCTGGTCACCTTGGGCTCATTCACCAATGACTTCCAATTTTTTTTTATTCCCTTTTGTCTTGTCAGGCTTAGATTTTGACTTGTTGGAATCCTGTGGCTGCCCATGCTTGGAAGACTTCTTTGGGTTCGCCTTCTGCCATCTCTCCTCCTCCCTGACCATCCATTCCACTTGGGTTGGACGTTTCTCTGCTGGTCCTGGGCTGGTTCCCTCATCCATTGCATAAGATTTTGGGTTCAGATTTATAAACAGTTTGTCATCCACTTCAGGTCACTTTGCCATTTCCTGTTCTCACACCTCTCTGTGTGTCAGGTCTAATTCTTGTCATTGGTGTTTCATATCCGCTACCTCCATTAAGTTTCGTGGGATCCATTCTCTGGCTTTTGGGCAGAGGAAGGTCTTGGTACCCACCTTGGTAATTCCCTGACAGGGTCATATTCATACTCCTGAGTCGTTTTACCTTTTTATGATGGTGGCATTGAACCATAGTGTGGCCAGTCTGATAGCAGAACTGGCACACTTGTTTGGCATCCTCCTGTTTGACATACACTACCCTATCAAGGCTAGGCAGGCGGATGAATCTGGGTAGAGAAATCTTATTTGGTTTCATCTAGGGGGTCAGTTTGTACAGCGCTTCCACTGTCTGAGGGTGGAGGCACTTCGTGATGTAATCTCCACTGGATTGGTGGAATTCGTGTACTTCCCCATAGTATGACAGCCTGGTCTGGATTACTTCATGCACCCACTCCCGTTCACAGTTGGTGGGGAGGTTCTGGAAGGTAACTCACCTTGCCATTTGGTTGGCGTATCTGGTTGGCTCCATTTGCAGATAAATCCCCTTGTACTTGATGCTGATTTCGAGGAGCTTCTTGCGGTCCAACTCTCCTGGGATCACTATATCTATATAGCCCCATTTGGGGACCCAGTTATGATTGAAGTCCCCTCCAGCTAGGACTTTGTCTAGCTCCTGGTAAATTGACAGAATTAAATTGGACCATTCTTCCTCCTCCACTAGTTGTAGGTGGACTCAGATAGCATCTTTAAGGTATGATTTTAGTGCCTGACAATCTGTAAAGCCCCTGCTGATCAATTGATGGATGTATTCGATGTAGCTCCCTGCTCCATTCCAGGTGTTGTCCTCGGTATGCACTGCTGCTGCGCTGTATGATTTTGATTTTGCGCTTGGTTTGGGTACGTCAGCGGGGGTCTTTCCTTTCATATTATCCAACTTACTGATTTGTTGAGGCTGAAACCCTAGCTGAGGAACGCTTCAAGCTGATGACTGTTGATACCACAGCAGTTTATACTTTTAGCCATTTGCGCTCCAATCTCCAGGCTCTGCCACTCTAGGGCATCCGCTGGCGAGAACCCCCAGTCAGTACCATTTGAGAGCAGATTCCAGGCTGCATGTTGGGTGGAGGTATTGTTGGAGGACCTCCAGCATAATTGAGCTATGCTGACACCAGCCCCTTACAGTAATGATGTTCCAGCCCCCATCTTTGAATACCCATGCCATGTCCACTGGAACCCCCGCTTCACACCATTGAAACGCTTCTGAGGGGTGAAGCCTTTGGCGGCATATGGGGCAGCTATTGTTGGTTCTGGGAAGGATTGCTTCCAATCCCTGATAGTTTCAATGCAGATCCTCGCTTAGAGCCATTCTCGGCCCAAGTCTGGGGTTGTGACCACTTTCATTGCTGTTGCTGCCTGTGGCGAGATCTCGTGCTTCATCCACAGTTGGGCTGATTGGGGGGTGAACCCCGCCACATCCTAGTCTGCAGCCTCGATGAGTGTTGCAGCATCACACCAGATTTTCCACTTTGCAATCAGGAATGGGCAGCCTCTGAGGGTTTTGTGAATTGGCTTGGTCACTCCCAGTTCTGCCATTCACGCACTAGGTCCATACTGGCCCCTTCTTGGAGCCAGTATTTCATCTCCATTGGTGTGGATCTGTTGGCGGACCAGTTGATGGCCTCTTCCGGTGACCAATCCCTAAAGGGTCCCCATTCCACTGCCTTTTCCTTTGTCCAGCCCACTTTCATCAGGTCTGATGCGGTGGCAGGTGGAATATGGGTATATGACCAGTGTAAGGCCTCAGTTGCCTTGAACCTGGCCGCGATCCATGATAGTGCTTCCTCTGGGGAGAAGGTAGTGTTGTACCATTCCAGCGCCATGTACACTGGAATGGAGTATCTGGCCCATTCAAGGGCCATAGATGCATTTGGGAAATGTCTAGCGTATTTGGCTAAATTTGATGGGTTGAGGCTCCAGCTCCCAATGGCTTAGGCATAATGTGCTGTAATGCCTGCCTTGTTGTATTCCATTGCATTTAGTAGGCTGATGCTGGCCTCCATCCAGTCTTTTGCATCCACCAGCTTTAAATCTTCACGGATGGCAGCCCTTATCACTTTGTAGTCCATGGGGTTTTTCATCAACTACAGGGCATCTTTGGTTTAAACTTGGGACGCCTTGAATTGTACTGCCATATCAATTGAGATTTGGGTGTTGAGCCAGCATTTGGCCGCTCCAGCAGAAAATTTATGGTCGCGCCATATAGCTGCAATGGCTGGCTTGATTCCTTTAGAGACCCACTGAGTCGCCGTAGAGTACAGAAACTGGAGGGCCTCCTATTGTTTGATCTTGCAGGAAGACACACCTTGATGTGCTAACATGTCTGACTGGATCAGTGTAAATTTAACTGGGGCCCTGGCCATCGACTTGACCACTGCCAGGGTTTCCGCCCCTTCCAGTAATACTTTAAGTTTTTTTGATGATCTCTCTTAGGTGTCCAGTCCCTCAGATTCGGTCCCTGTTATAGAGTCACCCCCACTTTGGTTGGTCCTCAATGAATCAGCTTGGTTCAATGATTGGATATTCAGGGTCAGCCGTTGATACAATGTCAAGCTATGGCCCCCTGTCAGAATGCCTTCATTGGGGATTGCGCTCAATTGTATATTGGGCATTATGCCTAATGAGTTACTCATGCTACCAAATTGACTTTGGTTGGGGACCATTTGCCCCCCCTGACTGGGCTGTTTTGGGAGTGGCGTCTGACTTGTTCTTCACCCAAATACCCTGAGCTGATTCTGGTAAGTTTCTCCATGTCGGAAGAAATCTTTTTATTGCTTGACTCCTTTGGTTTGAATCACCAATTTTCGTTATTTGAATCTGAGTCAGTTTCAGATCCTACCAATACCTCATCCGGATTTTTTGCATTATTGGCAAGAATTTTCTCACCCTGAGAGGCCCCAGTACCCCCTGCTGATTGAGGTTCACTGGGGAATATTACCAACTCTGCTGTTCTCAGCATTGGGCCTCACTCCCAGAAGGTTGCACTTGTCATCTGGGTGTCGGTGGGCATCAATCCTAGGGAGTCAACCCCATCATTTGTGCTATTCTTTAGGGCTCCATGACCCATCGACATGTTCATTTGTTTCATTGTTGTTCATGTCACCAGTTCATTACTTGGTGCATACATGGTGGAATGCCCAGCCCCATTTCTAGTCACGTCAGGGCTTAGGACGGTGGGAAGGTCAGCAGATGGTTTGTCCATCTCAGCGACCTTGGTATTATTCTTACTAAAACTCACTATCAGCGTGGGAAAGTCATCCATTTCTATGTGCTGTGCACAGATGGGCAGCTAGACTTCCCTACTCTTGGTTGGTTGGCCTTTGTTCACTGCTCTATAAAATTGCAGTGCGTTATGGCAGTTGATTGCTCTTTCAATTCTTGTTCAATTTACTTTATAATTATAAAAAGCGATATTTGTGAGAGAGAGGGATGAGCTGATTATGCTAGAGGAGGTATTTTTAAAATCAATATGACTTTTGATTCAATGTTTTGATATAGATAAACTTGTTAAATACCCAAATGACCACTAGCCACTTAAAAAAACCATTTAAAATATCAAATCAGCTGAATACCAAACTGCTCAGCTGTAACAGTATAGCGAATACCATCGAAGTATATATAGGATTTTCACTTGTTACATATTTTCTTATTTTACTATTAAAAATAATATTTTTTAAAATTTATTCTGCTATTTGGGGTGGAGACAAATCCAACAAATCAAAGATCATAAAAATCAGTCCAGCCGTTCTTGAGTTATAAATGGTGTAACTAACATGACTTTGTTTTATATATAGATAGATAAATGAGGCACTGGAAACAACTTCAGCCACCTCAAACTCATAATTGGACATTGGATAATCAGTATAGGCAGAAACTTTATTAATGAACAATTTAAACAAATACATCAGCTTTCCACCATAAATCCCACAATGGACTACAAATAGCAGTTGGCATCAACCACTAATTCTGCTGAGTGATATCAATTGGATCATCCTTAGCTATTAGTCACCAGTGATCCTTATACTAATTTGGGGCCACCAATTAGCCCCATTCGAACCTAAATACCAAACTTGGTGGAATACTAATATTGGCTCAACCCAAATTAGGGAGCAACTAACCAGAAATCATATTAAATTATATGAAATTCAGTCAATAGGCTATTCTGCCAGGATTGGCCATATCATCCCAAATAATGCTAAATCATTGGAGGATTCCATCTGGTTAAAATTCTGACAATAGTGATTCCCTCTTAGATTTGCTCATCTGATCACCAAATATTAAATTAGGTCAATCCATCCTCAGCATAAGTCGCTGGTTGATTGTATATAAATTTATATATAAATAAGACTTTGAGCATCCTTTGCATGAGTTTCTGGTACTCTGAATTAGATGATGGAACTATTTTGGATGATTTGTAATGGATTCATCAGCTTTCCGCTGAAAACTCCCACAACGATCTTTGGATGCCATTTCAGCAGCAAACGCAGCTTCTGTCAAACCTAAACTCGATCAAATATATAACATTAAATAGTATTGAACTAGGTGATTAGCCGGCAATTACGCCTGACTAACCAAAACCCCTATTTTGGATACTATTGGAAGGATTCATCTGGTTAAAATTCTGAAACTCCTACTTATATACCCTCTGCTTATCTACCTTGTACCATCATGAATCCATTATTTACACTCACTTTTAGCCTTGAAGTACTTTAAATACTTCAAGGTTTTACCCTAATAGATATTGTTTCTCATATACTCCATTAGTCCTATTGTAAGTTTTTCTGCCCTTAGGGCTTACTAACCTACTGGGCACTTTGAGGCCCTGAATCAACATAAGTACCAGTCAGCTTTGATCCCCACATTCCAACAAAAATGGTACTCTCTGCCAGGTACCTCTAAGCTCCCATGTAAACTAAAACAAAGGAAGGAGGAGGAGCAATCACTGCCCTGAGCCTCAAAACTCAGGATGAATTACCCTAGGCCTTAAACCCAGGATAAATTACCTGTATCTCTGCTCAGCTTTATAAGCACTCAAGACCATAATAAACTACCCTGAGCCTCTGCACCAGCTTTCAAGAAGTC
Source organism: Massospora cicadina (assembly GCA_022478985.1). Lineage (NCBI taxonomy): Eukaryota > Fungi > Entomophthoromycota > Entomophthoromycetes > Entomophthorales > Entomophthoraceae > Massospora > Massospora cicadina. The sequence goes on along the minus strand of JAKSZP010010733.1, from coordinate 18,003 downwards.
AAGATTAGGATGAACATAGTAGGATCAGGTGGAGCAACACCATCTGATCTGATCTTTCTGGGGCCTCTCCCCAATGCCAGCTAGCACTTACAATGACCTTTCTGGGGCCACTCACCAATGGCAGCGACTAATGCTGATGACTCCTCCTACCAGATCCCTTTGTTGTATCCATGTCAACTACCTCTGGCCCATACAACCCCTGATATGTTTGGATCTCTCTTTGTTTTCACAAAACTATGGGCACCAAAATCTTAACTATTTCTTTTCTCATACCAAACTACGCCTGAAGGATCTGATGACCCCCATCTTGGCTCTTGACCCCTAGCTGAGGCTTGGAGGGGGTTCTGTCAAAAAATTCTCCCTCTTCTGGAAGTAGCCTCTTACTAGAGGTTTGACTCATTAAAAATTAAATGATGTGGGTCAACCTTGGGACAAATATACCACACCAAGTTTTTTATCCTGTACTGGTTTTGAACATGTTTCAATCAAAACCCAACCCAGAGTGAATCAGAAACCACCCCGCTATGCTATCCACTCCTCTTAGGTTTGACTCATTAAACTTTATTAATAAATACTGAGTTGTTCTCCTCATTAACTTGAGTTGAGTTAACTTGATGTATCAGAGATCACCTCCTAATTATAATTATTAGTAATTTAATTGATTTACTGATATAAATATGTCTTGAATAGATCCTGGTAGTTATTTGAGTTTTACGATTACTGGTGACCTAAGCCAAGAATAATTGAACCATTATGTTATAATTACTTAAATTACAATTATTATTATTATATTGGCAATCAAAGATGAAAGTTTTCACTAAGTAGGCATTCACTTCTTATCACTTAGTACCTTTCTTATCTATCTTCTACCCATTTATCTCCTACTTATCTACCCTCTTTTTATCTACCTTAAGCTTATCCTGAAGCCTCCTTCTACATTCACTTTAGCTTTAAAGTACTTTAAATACTTTCTTTTTTTCCTAATGAATATTAATTCACATATACTCCTTTAGTCCTATTGTAGGTTTTTCTATCTAAGGGCTTACTAACCCAATGACCGCTTCAGGCCCTGAATCAACATAAGGACTGGTCAGATTTGATTCCCGCATCCTGACAAAGGATTTAATCACTTTAATAAAAGTAATATTGAATGAGGATTGTTTCCCTCTATACAACTATACAATAGTATAAAGTAAATATTTTTTATAGAAGTATCTTTATTTCCTTTCTAGAATTGCAATGCTTTTAATGTTTAAATTACAACTAGCTACTAAATTCTATGCAATAAACCTTAATATATCTTTAATTTCTTTAAATTTATATTGCTAGCGGTTTTTGTATCATTCATCTAAACTAGAATTTATGCCGTCTACCCAGTCCTGTTTTGGGATAAATTATATAGGGCCTAGCGCTTTCTTAGCTCTACACTGGGATCCAATTTTACAGTATAGCAAACCATCTCATTCATCCTTAGTGAAGTTTATTTTTTTGAACTTTCAATGAGACCTTCTACTAGTTGTTTGATTATTCAAATTAAAATCTAAATCATGCAAACAATCCACTAAATCTCCAATACTCCTTTAAAAATTTTTAAGTGTCAATTTTGACAGTTTGTTTATAACAGATTTTCATTATTGATTGAGCTTATTCCCGGTTTTATAATATTAAATGACGTTTTAGATTGATGGAGCGTTAAATCTTCTTGCACCACACCACTATTATAACTGATTCAAGATTACAAGAGCTTTACTAGTATGGCCATTAACCCATCTGGCCTCCCATCTTATTCCATTGGCGCAATGAAGACATAAATGCAATGGGCCCATTTTACTACCAAGATTTCCCTGCACCAATATTAACAACATGTCATTAGAGGAAGCCCACACCATATCATACTAAGAGGAGCTCCTCTCAGAGTTTATAAGTCATCTGATGTCTTTTATGGGCCCCATTCAGAAATTTGGCCCAGTAGCGATGGAACAGGGAGCGGTGGTAAGTAACAACGCTTGTGGAGTTGCACTCACATAATTAACTGTTCTCTCATTTAGTGTTTCATCAAATGAAGGTATTCTTTTAAATAGAGATTGGTCAACAGCTGCTACATTTTGTGCGCTGGGTTTTTCTAATATGATTAGGTAAGTTCTTAGTGGTCCAGAATATTACTTTTTGGTGGACATAATTAGCTCATCAGCTCTAATTTATCTTAGCTGAGAGGCTAACTTGTTGTAGAGGGGTTTTGTTTTATGCAGATTAGACACCAGGCGACCTTCTGAAGGGACATAATCATCCTCACTGTGGATATACTCTTCTGTTGTATCAAATTTAGCATCGTTTTTTATTGAAACTAATTGTGCAAATGGCAAAACACTTATGACCAATCTATGACATGTTCTCTTTTACTTTGGCCACCTCATGACACAATGGAATCCAATCCAACCTCTTTATTAGCATCTTAACTCCAAAGTATCTGTGCAAATGAGTGTCTCGTTTTTTAGAGCAGATCTCAGACTGTCTACTGGATTCTGCTCAACTGTAAATAGCATCTGTTTACTGGCAATTGGATCACTTAAATTTGATGTAAATGAAATGAAAAGGATAAACTGAGATTACGTGGAAAAAGTTTTTTACAATTATATAATTAAGTATCTTTATACTACATCATAAAAATCAAGATGAACTTTGGAAGTTGAAAAATAAATTAAGAAATTGGGGTATCGATATTGGAGTCTTAATGATCCATTAGTGAGTCTAGGTCTGACTTTTGCTTTAGTTGCAGCATCTATTTGACTAAATTTGCATGTCAGCTATATCCATCTCACGGTGGCTATCCCTCAGATAGGATGTTCAAGGGCCATTAGTTCAGTCCCCAATTCTAGGATGAGGACTGTAGTTCCAACTCAGTTTATCACTCTTTCACTCAATTTGGTAATATGCTAATCTGCTTCAGGTTCATTTGATGAAACTGCTTTAATGCGCCTTACTTCTGGATTTTGTACGCTATTTGAGTTTGTTGATTATTGCTTTTCAAAATATTTGAACAGAAGTTACAAATGTTTCCATCGAGGTAGTTCATATCATTCATGTCTTTGCATCAACCTATTCTAAATCGTTTTGCCCCCTGTTGGTATAAAAGGGGGCAATATCCATAGTCTTCATATTCAGCAATGTCGTATTTATATAATAACTCTATTTAGCCAGCAAGTATTAAAATGCTTTATGTGACGTCATTATAAGTGCTTGGGCTGCTGACATCTATATAAGGACATTGATAAATCCTTTTCTGCAACTGAAAAGGTTTCCAGAAACTTCTCCTGTATAGTTTTTGGACTCTGTTCATTACAGAAATCAAGGAATGGTCATCTGATGCCTTTGCAGCCTCATCTGCAACACTTCCCTCCCAAGATGAAACTGGGGAAATTTCCTTAGGTGCAGGACATGTATCTTAATATAAACTAAGTTATTTTCATTATTCCATATTAGGTATTTGGCTCCTTGTTTAGCCAAGACAATAGCAGGGACAGTTCAGATGGACTGAAGCTTCCCTGGATTTCCTCCACATAAGTGGTAAAACAGTACTTTGTCACCTAGGATAAATTCTGGTAGCCTAGCCTATTGCTGAATCTCAGGTTGTTTTAGGGGATAATCGCTTCTATATTGATGAGAGCTCCAGCTGTATTATTATTAGTTCATTGTCTAGATCTTATTGATAACTTTCAGCCGCAGATTATTTTTTCTGCAGTAATGATTGACGATAAAGGGTTGGAAATGATGCTTTCCACCCATAAAGAGCCTTTAATGGTGACATTCCAATCACACAGTGGTGGCTAATCCTGTAATCCAACAGCGCGGAAGGAAGCAGCTGGTCCCATTTTGACTTATAGTTGAGGCCTCCTTATTCAGTATCTCTTCTAAGATTTCATTCATGAGCTCCAAGATACCATTGAAGATAGTGTGTAGGGAATGGTAAACTGTCACTTCACTCCAACTAAGTCCATTACTTTCTAATGACATCTGATATGAAGTACTTGCCATTGTCTGATAGCAAGTCTTGAGGAAACTCAATGTCTGGCTGTGACTTTATCATATAGTAATTGTTCAGCTGATCTCACAGTGTACGCCTTGAATGCTAAGGCTTTTAGCTTCTTAGTAAAATGGTCGATGTCTATGAGTATAAATTTTGCTCCACTAGAGACAGTCAAAAATGGTCCCACCACATCAATGGACACATCACTTAACGGGGCTGTTGCTAGCATCCGTTTGATCTAAAATGTTTATCTAGTGGATGGAAACTTGCACAAGGTATTCACAGTTCTAAGGCCTGGTGGACTTCATCAGACATGGATCCACAATAGAACTGATCCCCCAGGTAGGTCAACGTCTTCTGAAAACTTCCTATGGATGACATGCTTGGGCGCCAATTACTAGTTTTATCTGGTTGCTTTGTCTGATGTATAGATACCATTTATTCTTAATTTTCTTTTATAGACTTTCCATCAACACACCATGCGTCTTTGGAACCTTCTCAAGTCAGACTTCACCTCATCCATTTTATCCTACCATGCTTCCTCTGAGAGCCCATCTGGTTTATACAGTCAATCACTTTCTATGGCTTGTATTTGAAATTTTGCAATTGCAACAATCCAGCAGCGTTGAGGTTCTTTTCACCCGCTCAATGGATGATCTCAAGATTGTACTCTTGGAGCAGTACTGCCCATTTAGCAAGGCGTCCATCTGGATCTTTCATATTCTGCAACTAGAAGAGCAACGCATGATCCATCATGACCTTGAAAAGTACCTCATACAGTTAGGGTTAGAATTGTTTCACTGCTTGTATCACTGCCAAGCACTCTCTCTACATTAAAAAATAGTTATCTTAGCATTGGTAAACACTTTTGAATAGTACCCAATGGAGTGGCCGACCCCTTCTTTGTCAAGTTGGGCAAGTATTTCTCCAAGCCTGTAAGTCCAGGGGAGCACCCCTGTGCCTTGAACAGGCAAAATTCCCATTCCGCATAAAAAAGGAGTGAAGTAGGTGGTCATCTCTTTCATAACCCAAGGAGATTTGGACTATGTGGTGGATGAGAGGTGGGTGATGACGAACCCCCTTAAAGTTGCACCATTTCCCCCTAATTTACCACTCAAGAGCTGATCCAGTGGATCATGGTAGTGTGCATGAAGGTGGCAGCGACAAGAGGACGCCACTAGAAGAAAAGTGGCGGGAATCTATCTCAGATGTAATTTTGGGTTCTTCTGAGTGAGCAAAAAAATTAAATAATTGAGGGTTTCAGAATCTGCTGGTCACGGTACAAAGGGGTTAAAAATTCACTAGAGTGCTTCCATCCTACCACAAGAGGGGGTCTAACTCTGGTGGGTTTGAGGGCAACAAATTCATCTGATAACCAATGGGATCACCCCTATGCGGCTTGGCCATGGGCACAACCAGTCACCAACTGGACAAAGCATCACTAGTCCACTAAGCGGAATAATGCTGGGAGGGGAAATTTAGTGGCAAAATTTGAGTAAGGCTCAGCTGGCCAGTGGAAGGTCAAATCAGCGTCAAGTTAGTCGTAAAATTTTGTTCCACTGCAAATTGTTGGATACGTGATACCTATAGTTCATGAAACCCCATTTATTCCCTAATCCCTCTAGTACTTAAGACAACTGTCCCTCACTGGTATGATTTTATGGCAATCTTTAAATTTTGTTTAATAAATAATATTACCTTTACAATCCAAATTTCAGTTATTAAATTTTCCATTTTTGCCACTCCCACTATCAATTACTATGTTTCTGAGGGTGTGCAACAACTGAGACTTAGTGGCCATTATCACAATGTTGCTACCTTTTCTCCTTAAATGGGGGTATCAAGTTAGTGGACTTTTGGGTATGTCACCACTTTGGAACGCCCTCTGGCGTCAAGATGTCCCTTTGCTGTTGGAGATCATTTCTACTCACAGGGTGAGGTTCTGTGACCTCACCTTGCTCTTAATGACACATGGCACCTCAGCAAATTTGGGGCCCTCCATGGTTCAGAGAAGATAACCACAGCAAAATCCACTGCCACTGCGGAAGCCAAAGCTTGGCTATTAATATGAATGGTGGTGATGGTGGTCGTCAGTTGCTGCCCCTGATTGCTTTACTTCCCACTTGTTACCAGGTTGTATGGATGGCTATTCCCCAGAATTCTGTGTTGCTTTTTGGGTTCTCACGCACCTTGACTGGCAAAACTGTCTCAATTTAATTAGCCGCTTCCATAAAAAAACCAACATCACTTGCATCAGTGAATAGGTAAAAGGTCTTGTTAAAGTCCAGGTAGGCCAGGATCAATGCCTCTACCAATCTCGCTTTTAGATCTTCAAAAGGCCTGCTCTTGCTCCAGGCCCATTTAAACTTAGTTTATTTTGTCAGCAAGTAGGTGAGGGGTGCAGTAAAGTCCACAGAATGGTGGATAGACTGCCGCTAGTACTCTACCATCCAAAAAGACTTGGATGTCCCACATGCTCTTGGGTGGCTTCAATGCCATACTTACTTTTACCTTCCCATCCTGGGGCTTGATTCCATTGTGAATAATCTCATGCCAAGGAACTCCAATGGCCTCTTCAGGAAAATGCATTTTCTTAGTTTTAAAATTAAGTTTTAAGTTTGAAGCTGAATAAAAACTTTAAGGTATTAAAATGTTCTTGAAATTTTGGTTGAATAAGGTATTCTTATCCATATAGATCAGCACACCGGAAAGCTTGAGATTGCCAAAGATTCAGTACATCACAAATTTTTAAGGTGGCAAAGGAATATCATAGCCCCTGAAGCATCCTGGTTGGCTTAACAATCACTGACTGCTGATCAGGGCGCACTTTTCTTGATCCTCCGGTGAGAGCTCCATCTGTCAGTTTCCACTGTTCAGGTCCATTTTAGAGAAATACTTGAAACTCCTAGGCGTTTAAAAAGCATCTTTTATGCGTGTGAATGAGTAGGAGTCTTTCTAGGATGTTTTGTTCAAAGTAATAGTCTAAGACTACACGGTGAGTCCCATACTTATTAAAGTTAGCAAGAGTGAAAAACTCAAAGACTCTTTAAAGGTCTGGTCATTCCAGCTTTTGTTAATTGACTTATTTCTTGGGAAATAGCAGCATCTTCAGCTTTTGAATGGCGGTAGGGCTTTGAATTGAACGGAATAGTTGATCTGGTGTCCATATTGTTGATATCATTTTTACAGAGTCCATAATCATTAGTGCTGTGCTAAGGATATCCTCAAACTCATTGGTAACTCAGACAATTTGTTCCGTTGTTTGAGGGCCAAGTCTCAACCCCTAGTTCATCAAAGTCTCCCATGGCGTGCACGGAATTGATAGCATTAAAATTGGTCCTTCAGGGCTGTGCAATGATCTGTTTTTCTTTAAATTAATGGCTTAGTTGTTATATTTCCTAATATTAAAGTCAAATCTCCCAACTAGTTGATATAATAAAAGCCAGGTAAAACTCTTGGCCCCAGTTTTCAGATTCTAATGCGGCTTTAAACTTACAAGATAGAATTTGGCGAGATATTCACACTGATCAATAAGGCTATCTGTAATTGTCCCCTGGTCTGATAACCATGGTCTCACAAGCTCTCAGCAGAAGACCTTCTTCTGCACTGATTGTGTAGGGTATTTGCTTAACTATTATCTGTAAAGTTGTAGTGAATAGGGTAAAATGATTAGTATATATATTTACTAAAAATGTCCATTGCTTTCATGGTTTAGCATCCCCCATCCTTAGATACCAGTGGCAGTTAATATCTCAGAATACCCATGGTACTGGTTGTAAAATTGATGTTGGCTTTAAACTTATGGAGAAACATCATATCAATTAAGAAATTATAGTGGTCATTATCCCAGACCACTACTGAATCTGTTAAAGCCATGTTCCTAAAACGTAGTGGTAAGGCTGAGTTATGCTCCTAAAGCGCAGGGAATTTTGGGCCCATTGTTTGGTATTTCACGTTGTAGTCTATGTTGGGCATAAACTTCAGTATCTTAATGAATTTAGATGACAATATGTTTTTGGGAGCCCTAGTATACAGAACAGCCAAGGCGCAGGATCTCTGGATCAATACTTCCACTTTTGTCACAATCTTTTTAAAAGGGTTCCAGGTTGTAAGAAAGTCAGTGGTGGATTCTAAAATTGTCTCAGGGCTTCAGCTCTCATTGCGTTCTTTAAGGTGTTCTTGATATCTAGTTCTAGGTTCTTGAAAGTAGCCATCACCAGCTGCTCTTCTTCTTCAACTAAGTTAAAGATTTTGGCAGGTTGGTTCTCTTAATAAAACAGGTTTCAATTGATCCATTTCCATCAATTTCATTTACTCTTAACCTAGCAGGCACAGCCACCGCACTAGGTTCACCTAGCACTGGCATCCTAAGTTGGCTAAGTCCTCAGCTTCATGGCCATCTTCACCCTCAGTATGCATATTCACCCAGTTTAAAGCGTTGACGATATCCTCCTTGGGGTGTATCCTTCTTTTTGGTGGCATTTAAAGGACAAGGTTAGTAGAAATGCCCAGTCTAGTGGAATTTTATTTTTCATGTTTATTGATGGGGAAGGCATTCTTATGGTTTGTGGGTTCTTATCATTGGTTTATCACTCATGTTATAAGTGAAAAAGACAGCCTTTCTGACCCTTTGATGGGTTTGGTCCCAAGGCCTTATATTCCATTTTGTACATCACTTATACATCGAGAAATGCTTTTTTGAGGGGCTTCAGTGACATAGCGGTTTTGACTGTAAGGGTCATATGCATCTTCAAGGCAGAATGTATTTCCAAAGAACTTACAAGGGCCGTTTTTGTAATGGATCAGGAGGCACCTGATCCGTACATTGCTTCAGATTGGGTGGCATTTGATCTAAATTGTTGCTCTAATCTAAAGAGCCTTAAACTTGGGGAATTCAGAGCTAGCGAAATTCGACATCCCAAACCCAAAATGCATCTGTGAAATGACGTCAGGCTTACGCACAGCGTAGATGATGATCTGTTAGATGTAGAGACTTTGCAAGCGATGTGCTGAATGGTGTTTGAGAGAGCTTAGCATAGGAGGAGCTTATTTAATATTTGAAAAGTGTTATTTATTGGAGGATGCCGTGGCCCTGAAGGGCCAGTTGCATCCTCTATGAAAGATAGAAAAATTAAATAAAAAACGATTGCTTGCTAAATAAGAAAATAATGCTTATTAAAATTATTAAAGAATCAGATCAGAATTATGAGCTCAACCAGTGAGCTTGGTGTGGCGTTGGCGTCGTTCTTGGCCATTTCCTGGTCCCAGACCCTGCTGTTGATATTCAGCGTCATGGGGACAGTGGTGTGGAAATACATGGCAATGACAAGGTATGGAGGAAGGGTACAGGGTTGGGCCTTGGCTGGCTTGTCCCTAGTATGGTCAGTAACTCGACTCTTACTTCTAAATTCCTTTGTAGCATATTGGCGCAAACCCACCCGTTACATTAGATGCAACTCAAATACTTTTTTGTTGGTTTTGTGGAGCCCCAAGAAGAGGTGGTGGCACCAGGAGGGGAGGAATGGTATCTCCATGTGTTGACAGTGGTTATGATGAGTTTCTCTCTAACATTAATAATAAAAGAGGTGGTTCAAGTATGTGGTGCAAGTACCATGAAGTTGGGTGAGAGCCATAAAGGATCTACATCTACAAAAGGTCAGGCGGCGCTGCCCATGGAAGCTTTGGAGAAGATTCACCAAGTGGTGTCGTGGATTTGCTTTCAGATGCAGCTGGCACAGGTGACGGGAGGGGGACCTCTTTCTCTCTTCAGATTGCACAAATTGTGGAGGCACTACCCTCAGATCTGGCAGGGTGGGTGAAAGAGTTGATTGAGGAGCAAGGTCGCCTCTCAGGATCCATGGATTTATGTGTCTATTGGATTGACCAGGCTGCTTATCTGGATGAGGCGCAGGATGAGGCGTGGTTGGCTCTGCTAATGGTGTGTCAGGGGCGAGGATCAGTTGAAGAATATGGGCGGATTTTCTAACCTTGGCGAAAGCAGCACAAGTCTTGGATTTGCAATCATTGCGAATGTTTCAACAGGGACTACAAGTGGATATGTTAGCCGCCATGGTGGCTGCTAAAGTTCAAAGTACAATGGCGGAAGAAATTGTGTTGGTGGTGCAGGTTGGGAGACAATTGTCCTTGGCGTGAAACCGGTGGGAAGATTCTATGTCTCCAGGAAGGGGCCAGTCACCCTCAGTGGCTAGTAGAGATCAAGGAGGTTGGCAGGGATCACCCAGAAATTTCGGAAATATCCATGGAGAGTTCCATCAGGGAAATGGTGAAGAATCAGGAAGAACAGGAGGCCAAGAGCCTGGGAAGAGTTATAGTCCTAGACCTACCTTACCTGCAAATTTGCAATCTGAGAATGATTTAAAAATTAATTTACTTCTTCACTTTATCCTTGGTTATTCAATCTGGTGGAGTTATATATGCAAGGTCAGATGGAGAAGGTGTTGGCCCTGGTGGATAAAGGGGCCAAGGAAAACTATGTGGAATTCGCCTTAGCAGAACGTTTGAAGTTGGAATTGAAGATGGGTCCTGAGGTGGTGTTCACCAATGTGTCAAAAAGATCCCCCTCATGGCTTTTAGAGCCTTTGGTAGTTGTTCAGAAGAACCTATTTTGGTTAAAAGAGGGCTTCTGTGCAATTAGAAATCTGGCCCATCCTGTGGTATTGGGGATGCGATGGTAGCATCACTTCCAGCCCCATATTGATTTGCCGCATAAGACAATTACCTTAACTCGCAGACAGGGCCTTGGATGAAGTGGAAGATGGAGGTTGGGAGCAATGTCCCGAGTGGTTGCAGGAGCTTGGGTGGAATGAAAGAGGTAGAGTTACCAGCTGAATATAGAAACTTCGTTAATGTATTTGGTCCTATTGGGGACTCGCCTTTTTCTCCTACAGGTTCTTTTACATTTTCATTCCAGTTCAAGGAGGGGTCAGAGCTTCCCAAGAGTTGTCCAGTATATGCTCTTAACAAATGGGCTAGAGAAGCGTTGGAGGGCCATGTGAAATCGATGTTTGAAAAAGGTATTTGATCCCTCTATGTCTCCAGTTGTGTCTCCTGTATTACTGGTGCCAAAAGCGAGTGGCAAATTATGCCCATACATGGATTTCTGACATCTGAACATGATCACTGAGCCTGATCCATATTCAATGCCTTTGTTGGAGGATATTTTTCCAATGGTTACCGGATGCACCATTTTTACAAAATTTGACCTTGTGGATGCATTCAATCAGGTGCCAGTGAGACTGTAACATCAGTAATACACAGCGTTTAAGTGCCACCTGGGGGTGTATCAGTATCGCGTGATGCTGTTTGGTCTTAGGAATGCCCTGGCGGTGTTCCAGCGGATGATCAACCATGACCTTGTAGGGATGATCAGTTGGTGCTGTGCCGCCTATATGGATGATGTCAGTATTTTTGCAGTTCCAAGAGGATCATGTCCAAGATGTCCAGGAAGTTCTGGGGGCAATTGGACAGATGGGTCTGAGATTGAAACTTTCAAAGTCTGAATTCAATTAGAATTTGGTGTTGTTTCTAGGAAACGTAGTTTTCCAGAATGGATTGGGGGTATGTCTGGATAAGCTTTGCGTAGTGCAAGCATGGAATGCCCCTTTTTATTAAACAGGGGTCTGGAGTTTCATGGGAATGTTGAACTTCCTTCGTCAGTTTGTGAAGAACCTTTCCCAAATGGCCTTACCTCTCACGCATCTAACACAGGATGTCCTGTTCGTGTGGGGAAGGAAAGAGGAGCAGGCATTCGAATTACTGAAGAATAAGTTACTTACCCCGCCTTTATTGGCCCATCTGGACCCTGGGAGGCCATTTGTGGTGGAAACTGACGCCTCAAATTATGCTGTAGGTGCAGTATTGTTCAGGAAGGGGAAGACGTGCTGGAACACCCCATGTGTTACTTTAGCCATAAAATGCTCCTTGCTGAAACAAATTACTCAATATATGATAAGGAACTGCTGGTGGTGATGGCAGCCTTGCAGAAATGGCAGCATCACTTACTTTATGACAGGCACCCTTTTGTTATTTTAACGGACCACAAAGCATTGGAGTACTATTGTGAACCCAGGAAGATGAACCAGCGGCAGTCCAGATGGCATGTGGAGCTAGTTAGTTATGACTTCTATGTAGAGTACAGGCCAGGATCATCAGATGTCGTAGCATATTATCTTAGTCAAGATGGGTGCTTTGTGTATAAGAAGGAGAGATAAGAGGAGTCTAATACAGCCACAATGTTTCAATAGGACCAATTCATAATGATTGGGGATGGGGAAAGTAATTTGGGGGAGGAAGTCCTCTAGAAGCAAGTAAGGTCAGGATTCAGCTGAAGACTGAAAGACGAGATGATGGAGGAATATCCGCACAAGTGTCATAAAGCCTTCATAAAGAGGGGTGGGGTGCTATACCACAATTCTTGCATATGGGTGCCCACTCCGTTGTTACAGCGGGAGGTAATGCAGGTTTCTCATGATCATCCATTGGTGCAACATCCAGGAGTGGAGAAGATGGTGGAGTCGGTGAAATGGGACTATTTGTGGCCAGGCCTGCGTAGGGATGTCAAGAAGTACATGAGGGAGTGTGTCATGTGTAGATGACATCATAGTGAGGACCAACCCCAAAGATAAGGCTGAGTGCCAGGAGGCCCAAAAGGTGAAGTTACAGGGCCTCCATGACCTGAGGCATACCCTAGACCAATGCTGGGTATGGCAAAATATGCCCAGGTTGGTACTAGTGTAGTGCCAAAGGCCCAGTCCCTTACTATGGCCCAGGCGTTAAAACGAATGGTCTACATAACTAATGCAGATGGTTTGGTTTGGTTTGATGAAGAATGAGGTTTTGAAACCCATTCCATTTATGAAATCACATGTTTGGGTAAAATCCTTTAGTCAATTACATGAGTGAAGTTGGTTTTAGCATATTCTACAAATCTTGATGGTAGCATGTGCCTATTGGTGGGTCAGTGCTTGGGTCCACTTATGTTAACCCCTTATTCCCCTGTCAATGATTAAATATGTTTTCCCCGACCAACATTCCTTGTTGGTTGACTTCCAAAATAAACCTTGTCCCCGTTTAATCATTTTAGTTTATGCTTTTTCTAACAATCCTGTGCGCAAACCTCTTTGAAGAGGTCTCGCACTCCAATAACCTTGCCATTGTAAACACAATCAGATTCTCACCTCGCGCACTGATAGTTCTCTCAGGTACCCTCCACCCTGGGTCATTTGCACCTTCTCTCCATGCGCACCATGACACTTTTGGCTGGTTATTTCTAGCATTTCTTTGTTTAAGCTGTTGTTGCTCCAGTACCCTCTGCTGGGCACTAGCAGCTCCATTATTAACGGCTAGTTTCCTTGCGTTGCTCTGTGCACCATGCCTCACCACGCTGGAAGCAGGAGAGTTATAGACACTCTCCTTACATTAGTTGACCAACCTCTTTTTATTATGTGCACAAACTTTTTCCGTGTGGAACTTTTCAGAAGTGGAAAAAGTGGGTCCCAGCTGTGGGCTTTGGCTGTCATTAGCCGCACCGCTCTTTCCTCTTTTCCCCAAAGGAGGAGCAACTTGGCATTATTATGGTTGCCTCCAACTGGAAAGTATCCATACTTCATATTCGAACCTGGTGGATACAGATGCTTTGATGTCTAAAAGTCATAATTCCCTGATCTTTCACCAAAATAATCAATTTCCATTTCAACAAACGAGTTTTCCTTTGACAGCGCGTTCAGTCGATGCTAGCAGAATTGACGTAGATGGGTCTGGGGGTGTTGGCCTTAGATAACATCAGGCATGCCGCTGAGGTTAATGGAATAGGGTCGTTCACATTTAAAAATGCGTTTTATAACGAAAACCTGAGATATACCTCTGAACCATATTGGCCCTCTCATGGCTCAGATCTGGAATCTATCCCTGTGTATGGAATCACCCCAGAAAATCCCCATTTGACTTCTTCCATGATGTGAAGTACTCAGGAACTTTAAAAAGAACTGCAATTCCAATATGAAAATGTTTATGCACCTGCAGAAGGCATGGAGGGGTATTTGGTCTCAGTAGTAAGAGTGGCCAACTATCCCTCCCCATTTTTAGATTCCAAAACCTACCATTATGGTTTACTCAAGCCAGAAGATTTTCTAGGTGAGGTGGGGGCGTTGTCTGCATTGAACAAATCCCACTCTGGATACTTCCTCTTGACTGCTAACCTTACATCCTCTTTTGGGAAGTTCAGCACAACTATTTTAGTGGATACCGGTGCCTTGAATAATTTTATTGACCAAGAAATTGCTGACTACCTTGAGTTGAGTTACTCACCAGGTGGTATGGTTAGAGGTGGGGCTTCTCAAGGTATCCCTGAGCTGAACGTCATGGGGTTGGTGGACTACCAGGTGGGCGCCTATCTTCTGTCCGACTATTTTAAAGCTATCAAGCACCTCTTGTTCCCCATTATTTTGAGGATTGAGTGGTGGAGAAGGTTTGACGTCAGGACTAATTTTGAAGAAAACACTCACTCTTTGTCTCTGTCTAATGGTCACATCTTGATTGTTTCTTTGTCAGCAGATAATGCCCAGGGCAAATTACCTCATTGGCACAATATTCCCACTTTTAAGCTTTCCCCATTGCTAAAGCCCTCTGCGGAGGTTCCCCTACCTTCCTGTTTGGAGGGGTTGGAATCTTATTTTGATGCTGCATCTGCTAACGCACTCCTTGAGCACTCAGAATTTGATTGTGACTTCAAGCTCACTGTGGATCAGGTGCATATATCTTCCCCCATTTACCCTTTAACTGTGCGGGAGTAAGAAGCGTTGGATGTGTGGGTGAAGGATCAGTTAGCTAAAGCTGCGATTTTTCAGCGTGCCTCCCCTGTATGCTCTCCCCTTATCTTTGTGGAGAAGTCTGATGGTACTTTATGCCTGTGTGTGGACTATGGGAACATTAACAACGTCACTGTACCAGACCTCCATCCTATCCCTTTGGATTCACAGATTACGCGCTATGTGGAGAAGGCGAAGGTCTTCTCCAAGCTGGATAGCCTTAATGCGTTTAATAAGATCCGGATAAAGAAGGTTCAGAAATGGGTAACCGCCTTCTGCACCAGAAAAGGAATATTCCAGTTTCGGTTCATGCCTTTTAGGCTTAAGAATGCCCCTGCTATCTTTCAACGCCGCATTGATGCAGCGTTGGGGGACTTGTTAGGGATATGCGCGGTTGACTACATGGATGACATTCTGGTGTTTTTCCCCAATCAGGAGTCCCATGCAGTACACCTTTGGCAAGTGGTGGAGCGGTTAAAGCCAGCCTTATGCTGAATTTAAGCAAGTGTGAATTCTTCAAGTCCCATGTCACTTTTCTGGGAAACGTCATGTTTGACAAGGGACACATTATAACTCAAGACAAGGAGAAGGCTATTTGTAAGTGGCCTACCCCCACCTAGGTCAAGGAATTGAGAAGCTTTTTGGGAACGTGTACATTCTTTAAGAAGTTCACGCCAAATCTGTCTGAGGTGGCAGCTCCCTTATACAAGGCTAGCGGTGCCAAGGCGCTTCAGTAATCCTCCATTTTGGAGGATGCTTTCCAAGCAATGAAGTGCACACTGTTGTCCACGTCAGTTCTTCGCCATGTTGACCCTTCAAAGGAGTTCATTGTGCCTACTGATGCCTCAAATTTCACCATAGCGGCCGCCTTGTTACAAGTAGGTGAAGATGGGATAGAGCATCCGGTGGGATATTTTTCTAGGAAAATGTCTCTTCCAGAGTTGAATTACATTTACGACAAGAAGTTTCTATCAGTGGTGGAGGCGCTGACATATTGGCGTCACTACTTGCATGGCTCTACCCAACCATTCCATGTATGTACAGATCACCGTGCCTTGCTGTACTACTGCGCTCCTCATGTCCTAACCCCACGGCAGACCCATTGGCATGAGACCCTTGCCCAATTTGCATTCACTTATGAGTTCACCAAGGGCAAGGATAATGGTTTGGTGGATGCTTTGAGCCGCAACCCTGCTTTAGCCCCTGACCTCAAGGAGGTAGAAGTGCACAACACTCAGGTTCTGATTCCTATAAGTAAAATTCTGTCGCAACTTCCCTCTCCCCTGGCCAATGGGACAGCGCTTGCACCTCTGGACAACGCTGAGGAATATGGCATGTTCAGAAAGGTCATCCTTTCTCAGCTGCTGTTGGGCAAATATATTATGGTACTTGCAAAGAGCGCTTCAAATCAGGTGGATCTATCCAGGGGATATCATGTAAAGGATGAGATGGTGTGGTTCCAGAGACGCCTTTGGGTACCTTCTGGACCACTGCGCCTGGAAATCATATGGGCCCATCATGATGGAATCACCAGTGGTCATTCAGGGAAAGCAAAGAGCTTGAAGTTGATAAGCCGCACCTACAATTGTAAGGGCTTACCTGCTAAGGTGAGGCGGTATTGTAAGGAGTGTCTGGTATGCAACCAGATGAAACCCAATCGTCAACCTTTAGTGGGGTTGTTGGTACCAGTTTAAAAGGCTGATGGGCCCTGGACTTCCCTCTCAGTTGATTTCATTGTGAAACTACTGGTCTCTGATGCTTATGAGGCCATCATGCTAGGGGTGGACCGTTTTACGAAGTTTGCCCACTTCATTCCTTGCAGAATTAAAATAACCGCAGCTGAGATGGCTAGTCTCTTCGTCACCCATGTGTTTGCGCTCCATGAGAATACCAAGAGATTATCAGTGACTGGGGACCCCAATTCACCTCCTTCTTTTGGGAAGAGTTGTGTAACACTCTTCAGATTCGCCCCTGCTGTTTGACTGCCTATCACCCCCAATCAGATGGGCAGACTGAACGAGTGACCCAGTGCTTAAAACAGTATCTGCGGTGTTACACTGCCGTAGATCATTCAAATTGGCTTCTCACCTTCCTATGGCCCAGATTCAGTTACAACAGCATGCTGCATTCCTCAATTGGTTGTTCCTTGTTTTTCGCCAGCCATGGTTTTAACCCCGCATTTAACATGGAGCCCAGCTGTGGGTATAAGGTTGAAGCGGTGGTGGACTTTGCTAAGACAACCAAGGAGGTCCACCAGGGGTTTCCACAAGCTTGGAGGCGGCTATGCAGGCATATAAGGAGAATGCTGATGGGAAGCGCCGAGTGGGTACCGCATACAAGGAAGGGGATCTCATGATGCTTGATGCTCATAACATCCTAATCAAGCAGCCATGTAAGAAGGTGGGACCAAAGAGGATTGGCCCCTACCGCGTTGTTGGAAAGGTGGGCCATGCCTCACACTAGCTAGATCTTCCCTCTTCATTTTGGATCTTCTTTGTCTTCCATGAAAGTAAATTAACATTGTTTGAGGGCCCCCCACCAGAGACTCCTGAGGCCTATCTCATGGATGGGGTGCCAGAGCGGGAGGTATGTGAAATAGTTTCCTCACGATGTAATAAAAGAAGACTTGAGTACCTGGTATCCTGGAAGGGTTTTGACGCTGCAGATAAAATTTGGGTTCCAGCGCTCAACTGTGTTCATGCCCAAGATCTGATTGAAGCCTTTCACAGGTGTTTCCTCAGGATGCCAGATCTCAATCCAAACTGACTGTTACCGCCATGAAGTTGGCCCCTGCCCACAAGAACTTTTCCCTTGCGCAAGCCCCTGGAGGGGGTTGAGCCCCGTCAGGAGGAGAGGGTAATGTCATTATTAGATGACATCATAGTGGGGACCAACCCCAAAGATAAGACTGGGTGCCAGGAGGCCCAAAAGGTGAAGTTACAGGGTCTCCTTGACCTGAGGCATACCCTAGACCAACGCTGGGTATGGGAAAAATATGCTCAGGTTGGTACTAGTGGGGTGCCAAAGGACCAGTCCCTTACTATGGCCCAGGCATTAAAATGAACGGTCTACATAATGAACGCAGATGGTTCAGTTCGGTTTGTTGAGGAATGAGGTTTTGAAACCCATTCCATTTTATGAAATCACATGTTT